>PVIR01044727.1:0-10975 GCA_004026965.1 Petromus typicus
CTTGCAAGACAGGCGCCGGAACCACTGAGCTAACTCCCTGGCCCCCATCTTCTAATTTTTAAAGAATCACTGATTAGTTTTAGTCTTAAGAATTCTTTGGCTTTTCTTTCGGGGTGGTTGTCAATTGTTTTTGATTTCTAACCAGACATGCAGTCTGCAAAGCAGATGCTTTTGCTTTTTCTTCCAGGTCTGTACACAGTACTTTTCCTTTTTATAGTATCAGGTAGTGCATCCAGTATGATGCTTAACACCTGTGGTAAGGCAGGACGTGCTTGGCTTGTTTCTGATCTTGGCAGGTAAATCTTGAACTCCTTACTACTAAGAATGATGTGTATTGTAGTTTTCCTATATTCTCATCACATTAAAAGCATTTTTATTTCCCATTTGCTGAAGTTTATATCATGACTAGGTGCTTAATTTTGTCAAATGTTTTATCTGCTTCTATTGATATGGCTGTATGGTTTTTGTTACTTATCCTGCTCATATGATGCATTATATTAGTTGATTTTTTAAAGGGCTGAATTAGTCTTGCCACTCAGAATAAAGTTCCCATAGTCACAGGGTATAGCTCTTTATATATACTGTTGCATTTGATTTACTAGATTTTGATGAGGATCTTAAAACTATGTCTATGAGTGGTAATGGCCTGTAGTTTTCCTTTTAATGTCTTTTCCTAGTTTAGTTATAGCAATGGTGGCTTATTAGAACAAGCTATGATATGTTCCCTTTGCTTCCATACTCCAGAAGAGATTGTCAAGAACTGCTAAAATTTGTTTTGCAAATGTTTGTCAGAATTCATGGGAAAAAAAGCATCTGGAAGTGGTGCTGCTTGAAAAGATTATTAATTACAAACTCCACTGCTTTAATAGATGCGGGTCTAATTAAATTTTCCATTTATTTTGGTGTGAGCTTTGCCTTTCAAGACATCGCCTACTTTTCCTTTATTAAACCTGTGGGACAGGATGTGGTGGCAACTTCAGTCTCCAGTCAGAGACATGACATCTGTCATTCTGCCTTTCTTTCCCTTTTCGTACCTGAAATTATCTGAGTTCTTCAAATTCTTACCTTAGCATAGTCAGATTTTCTCCATTTTATTGATCTTTTCAAAGAACTAGCCTTTGGTTCTATTAATTCTTTTAATTCCCTGATCTTAATTTCATTGATTTCTCAATGATATTAAGAAGTTTTCGCTTCTTTTCTCTTCTACTTAGTTCTGATTTTAAATAGTTCTAATTTTCCTGGTTCCCAAAGTTAGAAATTTTGATCACTGATTTGAAATCTTTTTTTTTTCTTGTAATATTTGCTCCAAATACTGTATCTTACGAATAATGGTAATCTTCACTTTTATTTTCATACAAATGTAAAGTTTTCTTTTTGCTGAAGAGTTCTTCGTCCAATGCATTATTTATTTTTTAAAACAAAGTAATTTTCAAAGGTACATTGTTTGATATCCAAATATTTACAGACTTTTACAGCCATTGCTCTGTTGATTTCTAACTTAATTCCATTTAGGTATGATCTGAGTGCACATACTGTACACTTTCCGATTTTAAAATTTCTTAAGGCACATTTTATGATCTAAAACTGTAATCTATTTTAGCGAAAATTCCACATGACCTTGAGAAGAATGTGTATTCTGCTGCTATCAGATTACGTCTTCCATAGGTGTCAATTATATCCAGTTGATTGATGGTGCTGTTGAATTTAGCAGTGTTCTTACTCACATTTTGCCTGGGGAATCTGTCAATTTCTTATAAGGAGCTTTTAAAATCTTGCAATTAATTTTTGCCTCGTATTTTGACAGTAGCATTAGATGCACACACATTAAGGATTGCTATATCTTCTCAGGAAACTGACTCCTTTATTATTATCTAATAGCCTTCCTTATTTCTACTATCTTTGGTCTGAAGTATGCTCTCCCTGAAACTGATATAGTTACCCTATTTATTTTGATTCATCAGCATATGTTTTACTCCATCTGTTTAATTTATATACACATTCACGTTTAAAGAGGGTTTCTTGGAGCCAAGGTAGATTTGTTTGTCTGCTGTTTTGCTTTCTTCCTGATAGGTAAGACTTTTTTCCAACTATTTCTTCTTTTCCTTTCTCTCTTGCTTTCACTGTGAAACCAGAGTAATAACAAAACTGTTCTCTAACTTGCCTTTCTTTACAATTTGTCTCTAGTGGTGAAAGTTTGGCTCATACACGTTTTGGGTACCTCTGCCTATGACCTCTTGCTTTGTGCCATTTGTAGGTCTCTAACCTTCCTGGCAATGTCATGTGCCGTGTCATATATCGCTGTTTCCGTATCTTCTCCCAGCCTGAGATTCAAACTATACTGTTGCTCTGCTGTCTGTGTCAGGTGGGAAAATGAAACCTTCCAGGGGCAGGTCACAGACAGGCCACACCGCTGTCCATGAGCTTGACTCTCGGCTCTTGTCCATCCATCTCAAAGGAGGGAAGCAGGAACAAGGCCACTGCTTGAGACCATGCCCCATGCCAGGGCGGGGCTGGAGTAGCGGTGAGAGCACTGCTCTGACATTCCCTACAGTTTAGAATGTGGCTTTTTCTTGAATGCATGTTCAACTGGCTGTTATAGATCTTTGACTTCCAGAGTTTACATGAAGTTATTTTATTCAGTCTTCATTGTGATTTAATGTTTCCATCAGAGAAAAGGGGTCTGTACCTTCTGAAACCGCCACCTTGTCTATTTCTCTTTTATTATTCAGCTCATAGTGTTCTCAACTGTACTGTCTCCCTCCAAAAGATAAAGGAATCATTATACCCATGGCAGTGACTTTATTTAGAAATGATGATAATGAGGTGAGGTCATTAGAGTGGGATCTAATTTACTCTATGTTGGGAATTACAGATGACTTTTGGATGTTTCTGCCCTGCCCTAGAAGATTAACTATTGGGATTATTGAGGAATTCTGTCCTACCCTATGGGATCTTCTCCTAAAAGGATTATTGCACTAGGATTATTGACAGACATCTCCCCAGCATTATGGGATCTTCAACTACAGGGACCATTGCAGGTATCCTCCCTGCCCTACGCATGCTGGTATCTTCAATGTGAAGGCTTGGTACCAAAGAAAGTTGTGGTAAACTCGGGTATTTTGCCTTCTGCTGCTGCTCAAAGTAACAAGAGTCAAGCCTGGGCTCAGCCTTTTATTCAAAGTTCCAATTTTGTTGTTTATTGTTTTTTAATCCTTTTGCTGTGGGACTCATGGAGGATTCGAGCTCGCCACAATGGTTCTGGCTACATCCTCTCCCCCTGTGTCCCACAACTATGACTGACATATTCAATAAAAAGAAAAAAACTGGATAGGAGACAAACACATACAGAAAGCAAAGAATATGTGAAAGACAAAGGGAAAAGATCATTCTAAGCCAAGGTGCCTGTGTAGATGGAACGCAACTCTATCGCACATCTGTAACTCAGATTTTAAACCGAGAAGATGAGAAAATAATTTTTGAGTTTTCAATATTGCAAACTAAACACAGAGCAATCATTTTGTTTTGTTGTTTTTTTTGTTTTGTTCTGTGACAGGATCTCACTAATCTGGGCAAGCCAGACTCACTGAGACTCCCATTGTGCTGAGAATATGAGCATGTACTACCATGCCTGGCTTCTAAATCTATGTGTTTTAAAGCTTCTCATTTTGTAGCACTATGTTACAGCAACCATATGCCACTAATGCATTTACATGCACCTTCATCACTGTTTCTGGTTAAGTTTATCTCTCAAGACACCTAGCCTGAGTTCCTGCTGCTCAATAAACTTCACCAAAATCCCAGGTAACCAAAAGGACTTCCACAGGTCACAGTATGCTCCTGTGACAATCTCATGGCTTGCTCTAGGTCAAAAAATGTAAGACAACAAGACACATTTCAGAAGTAGGAAGCCAGAACTAGCAAAAATGTCTCTGGAGCTTTGCCATGGACACCTTGAATCCATTCTAGCTCTGGTGGTCCTGGATTATAGCACCCTGGATAGGCATAAGTATAGGCATAAGATAACATCAGAGAACCCCATGCTTCTCCACAGCAGTCTTCCCTGAATGAAACCCTGATAAATCTAAGCTAAGTGTTTTCTCAGAGCCCTATTCTCTCTGATATATGGCACATTCCCCAAGTCTTGCCATTCAAATTCTCCACAATAACAAAACAGAATATTTTTGTGATGAGGTGGAAGGCTACAAAGATGATCCCACTCTCCTTTCTTCTCTGTGTATGAAAAGGATCCATTCACTAGTCACATATATCCACTTTTCATGAACCTTACCACTGCCTTTACTTCTCTGCTAGTATCACTCGAAGCGCTTTCCTTTTGCTTACTGAGTGGGAGAGTGCTCAACTCTGGTCCTCTAAGATCTGATTTTTCAGTGAGTAACCAAATTGGGTTAGGTCTAGCAGAGCTCTAAAGGCCCCTTGCACTTGAGATCAGAGAACTGCTGCCCCATTTAACTGACTCAGCACTTTGCCATTGTGTATGCTGGGATATAGATAGCAAAGAAAGGAATGGGTGCGAACGGGTACCAAGTTCCACCTAGAACCTCCATGTTTTACTGGGATCTTGTGACATTTTGCATATCTCAAAATTGCCCTTAAGAGACATATTGTCACAGCAAAATTTCAAAGTCCTCTCAGATGAAGGGCTGTTGGAAGACAGAATTTATATTGAGGGGTTACTTTACAGGACTCCTGGGGGTGGGTGGAGGCTCCGTGAACCAAAACATTTTAAAGGTAAAGGAGGATCCAGGAGGACGCCTGCCCAGAGAGCACAGAGGAAGCCTCTATTCTCTTCCAAAACACCGGGAAGCCAGTGTCCTGGGGCTCACGCCAGCTTAGCAGTGTGCAAAGCAATGGCAAGAGTGGGATGATTTAGACCCATCCAAGTACTCAGCCTCCAGCAGGAGAGACAGACACACCTCATAATGGGCGATGCATTTTAAATAGAGAATTGTATTCTCCGGGTCTAAACAGGGCTGTGTACAAAGTAGTATCACAAAGGTAGGGAAATTTAGTATTAAAAATGCTGAATTGCAAATACAAGTAATCTTTTCTGGGTAATAAAAATTAGGTGATGAATTGTGCTAATTGTTAGACAACTCTGAATCTTTAAAAAGACATGTCGCTGTACCATAACTAAGTGAATTTCATTGAATATCAGTTGTTCCTCATTAAAGTTGATTAAAAAAAATTAAAAGGTGGTGGTTAGATACTGGACAGAACATTGATCTGTGATGTTGTGATCAGATGACTGTTGGAAAATAAAAGGAAGCACAAATTATAAAAATTACCTGGCCTCACCGTGGGGTTCCTGCTAAACTAGATTGTGCCTTAAACCACGAGGAGTTTTAGGTGCATCTGTCTTTGTCACTTACCAAAAATAAAAATTTGAAACATATAATTACATTTTAAAATTCTGCCAAAAATATGAAATGCATTTTGTTTTATAAAAATACTTTATTTTGACATGAGCATTTTGGTGTAAAAGAGACTGCACTTTTATTACTAATATTAAGCTCTGTAAGTAGCTCTTTATACCATGAGGAACCCTACAATGTGATGATCTATTTTTTTATGACTGTAGTATGATTTGCAAAGAAAGAAAACCTTAACTGAAGATATAAAGATGGCTTTCTTAAAAGCAGCTTTTGGAATATACTGAGGTCAAGCTGGATGTTACATGGTTCCAAAGGATTTCCTGGGAAATTTATAGAAGCCAGACAAAAATAACTTCCTTCAAGACTACCGATCTGACTAATTCAGTTTTTCTCACCTTCAGAAAATGCACATTTTTGTGCATATGTTTACAAATGCTCAAGGAAATCCAAACAAATATTGTCTAAAATGTTTAAATCACTATTGAGTTATTACACAGATGGTATAAGTCATTTAGAAATTTTATTCATTGTATTTCTTTTCATATCATTCTCTAACAAGCACCAAATGGGTAGCAATTGATAGAGATGATAAAAAATTCAAAACGATCACCACAGTAGGAAAAACATTTTCTTTATAGCTAAGCCTCCATAACTCATTGACTTCAGTGATTCTAAAATTGCTTTATAAGTAGGCTACTAATATTCTAGTTCCATTCCATCTGCTTACCAACCTGTGAGTTCTGCACATTCTGAAGGTGAAGAAAATATGAAGCAAAGATAACATGTGTAAAGTCCTTCACTTCTGACATCATTTTTGTCGAGACTGAAGCTGTTTTCATAACAAAATCCCCAAGAATCTAAGTGAATCTCCCCCAGAGATGCCAGAAAGCAGATAACTTATCAGTTTTACTTTTTTCCTTTTTTAAAAAAAGTTCATCACTTCAAAGCAAGAAACTAAGGTAAATCATTCCTGTTTCCTACTGATATGCTTGAGTTCCATCTGGAAAAAAATATGCTTTCACTGAGAAAAACAAGTACTTCCAGACTGAAAGTTGAGTGTGAGCTGTGATTTGGGTTCTTATTCATTTACAATTCCCAGAGCTCTACAAAGGTATTCTGTATTTATAAAACCAGAAATTTTTTCCAAATATCAAAATCCAGTAGATTGACCCATGTTCAATATTATTCCTAGCTAACAAAATTTTAAGTGATATCATTCTTCAGCTTAAAATTTCCAAGTTAACAGTCAACTTTTCATCACTATGGAATTTTTCTTTTGTTCTCCCACAGTCAGTGGGTCTTCTCTGAATTTATAAACAGAGCAATCCAACTAACAGTATCATTTACTTAAATACATACTGATTTAACCTTGATTTACATAAAGGTGCTTTTCTAAATCTAAAGTGACACTATTAACATTAGAGTCAGTGTCATTATTCTACCAAGAACACCTCATGATGCAGATGTAGTACCTACCATGTTAGCAAGGTAAGCAAGGTCCAAATAGGGATGACAGTATAGGGACATAAATCTTAGTTTAGAATTTGAGGCACAGTGCATTAAGAAATATCTTTTAATAGTAGGGGTGGCACAAATGGAAAGTTACCTTTTTCTTTGTTTATAGTCATATAGCTCATTGAGATTATTTTTATTAGATTTTCCAGTGTGTCTACCACTGATTGTGAATGCCAATCCACCAATCTCTTTCTCCATACACATGAATTTTCATTGAAAGGGCAGGGATGTAAGTCAGTGGCACTGCACCTGCCTGGCAAGCATGAGATTCTGAGTTCAATCTCAGTACAAGAAAAAAATAAAAAGTAAATAAAATATTGCCATTTCATTAACTACATCTACTACTAAGAAAAACCATTCTGATTAAAAATCTCACATATCTAAACTCACTAGGGCATTAAGAAAACAAACAGCATAAAGTTATTTATAAAATGCACTGCAATAAACAGGAATTACCATGAGTATCTTTCCACAGAAATAGAATAATTTTAACCTCAAGGTAGAAAATACAATTGTGAAGTGTACTTTTCTTTGGGGTACAGTTTCAAACCAAAAAGGATGCACAAGAGATTTCAATTTTCATTTCTCTTGACGCACAATGCTAGTGTTGAGAAAATTAAAAATCAAGGGAAATTATCATAAGTAAAAAACATAAAAGGAAAAGACAGACTTATGAATAAATGCTCTTAGAAAATCAGGCTTTCTATATGCCAGATATTTCCACTCATATCTCTCACCAAACACTAAACTAAAATCAAAATCAACAGAAATACAAAATCTGCTGGAAGATGAAATAAGTAAATTCTTGAAGACATAGGTGTAAGCAAAGACTTTATGAACAAGATGTCACCATACAGGAAATAGCACAGAATAAACATCTTATTAACAGGCTTTTTAGCTCAGGATTTAGCTCAGTGGTGCCTGCACCTACATTAACACACTTATGAACAGCAAAAGAAACTTCTAAGAGAGTGAAGGGACAACTTACAGAGTAGGTAAGATTTTACCAGCTGTTCCTCAGACAGTGGGCTAATATCTAGAACATACAAAGAAATGAAACACTCAGAACCCTCAAATTCAATGGCTCAATCCAAACATGAGCACCTGAAATGAATAAACATTTCTTAAATGAAAAAGTACAAATGGCAAATAAATATGAAAAAAAAAATGTTCACCATCACTGGTCATTCTGGAGATACAAGTTAAAACCACACTGAGATTCTGCCTCACTCCAGAAAGCACGGCAGCTACCAAGACATCATCCAGTAACAAACACTGGCAGAGCTGTGGGGAAAAAGGAGCTCCTTTCCACTGTCAGTGGGAATGTAGACTGGGACAACCACTGTGGAAATCACTGTGAGATTCGTCAGAAAACTGAAGGTAGCGGTTCCATTTGACTGAGTCATCCCCCTTTATGGCATCTCCCTAAAAGAACTTGAAAGCAACACGACACAACGATATAAGTGCATCCGTATTTAGAGCAGAATAGGTCACAAAAGTTAAATCTTGGAAACAGCCTAAATGATTATCGATAGATTAATAAATAAATATTCTATATATAACAGAGTGCTACTCTGCCACAAAGAAGAGTGAATTTGGGACATTTTTTAGGTAAAATGGATGCACCTGAGACCTCCTCTTCAGTGAAATAACTCAGACACACATGTAAATATCATACTGTTTCTCTGGTGTGAGAAACTGAAAGTGTAAATAAGGACCAAAATACGCAACAGATATTGTGAAGTACAATGCAAGTATTGAAATGAGAAGGAAAACTAGGGAGGAGGAGGAAGAGGGGAAGGAAGGGAGAAAGAAAAAAAGAATAGAAAGGAAAAAATAGAAACAAACAAATCTTTTATAAATAAGGAGAGGAAATGAGGTTAATGGGAGAGGAATGCGGAGGGGAAAAGATGTATATGATATACTATGTAACAGTACAAATTCTGTATGATGAATATTATCATTATGTATATCTAAAATGTACCAATAAAATTAATTTTAAAAAGCAATAATGGAAAACATGAAAAGCAACAAACTTGCCATCTTTACAAGTCTTAAAAAATCATATTCCCTTCAATTTATATTCATAAGTTAGACAGCATATCTAAGTCATTCCAAGTAAGAACAAACAAAAATCTCTTGGGTGAAAATAAAACTATCTATAGTTTGGAGATGACCATTTTCCCCACAGTGACTGTGTTTGCATTTTAATTATTATGTATTATCACTTAAAATAAAATCAAGATTAATATTGAGTTAAGTAAAAGGATGGACAGGGAACCAAATAATGAAAAGAGCTGTATAAGAATTCTTTTCTTGGAGAAACCAAAGCAAAAGGTAGTTTAGAAGCAGTTATCAGCTCCAGATTTGGAAAGTTTTCTTCACTTCCTACCGTCATCAAATCAGTCCGTGAGCAGGCGGGCGCACTTTCCCGAGACCAGGCCTGATTAAAAGTCCACAGGAAAGATGATGATGTAGCCTAACAGCAAACTGCTGGGCTTTAAAACCACACGTTTAAAGGTCAATGCTCCTAACTCCTGATGAAAGGGATGGCAAGTGTCTGGGTGTCAGCGCCCCACGTAATTAGCCATCACAATTCACTGTACGAAGGGAGAAAAGAAAAAGCTCAATTCAGAAGCAAAGATAATGAAGGCTTTTAAATGCTCCGGTTACCAATGAACTGCAGGACTGTAGGGCAACATTAATTATTACACATCACCACGTGGTCCCACGTGTAGCTTGTCCAGAATGAAGAAGAAACGTGCAAAATAAGCAAGACCAGTGGTCCTGTGATGGAAGCGCCATAAATGTGCAAATCCAGTGGGGGCATTATTTAAAACCGCCTTTACTGTGCCTTAACTAATGTGAGATGGAATATGTGAATTATTATTATTATTACTGTTAGCATACAGAACTTTTGGAACCAGGTAAGCGAGGCTCCCTGCAATTCTAAATGATATAAAATAACACCAATAAACAGAGGTCAAGGGAAAGAGGAAAATATTAATTTTCCTAGTGAATGAACTTTAATTACTGCATATTTTTTCAAAAAGAAAAATGTAGAGCTGCTTGGGTGAGCTACACTTCTTTCACTTTCCAATTCTGTTCATGTATCAGCTGAAATCTTCACCAAGCAAAATTTTAAACAACTCTAGTATAATTTGGAAGCTCCCACACCTACCTTACCTAGCCTCCTCCAGCCTCATCCTAATCAAAGAGTGATTACTACCTTTAATAAACAATCAATTTGCAGTATAAATTAAGAAGAAAATGCTTTAATATCTTACATTCTTTTGCTCCTCCAAAATTCTCAGCCTACTACAATATAAAGGAATTCAACAAATAGGTGCTTGATGAATAATGAACAACTGCGCAAAGGAACCTGGGAAAAGAAATGGCAATTGCCTGCATGAGGAAGCCAAGACTTTGACCTCCCACTGGTCACTTGGCCTCACTGTGCGCTTCACTATCGTTCTCACACTTTATGCTGTCTGACGCTCCCTGCCCACCCACCCCTTCATGTTGTGTGCTCCTTAAGCACACATCTGTACCTTTTCACAGTTGTATCACAGGGGTGGCTGAGCCAGACACAGAAAAAGCCACTGAAAGAGTCGGGAACAGATGAATGAATGATGCATCCATACCATCTAACATGCCTTGGGAGGAAATACTTGTAATATGATGAGTTTTCAAAGAAACACACTGACATACTGCTTTAAATATGCACTGGGTCACAGAGTGACATAAAATCAGACGTGATCCTTGCTCTCCAAAGAACATCTAAAACTGTGGCTACAAAAAAGCCAGGCAGGGGGCCGGGGAGTTAGCTCAGTGGTTCCGGCGCCTGTCTTGCAAGCGCAAGGGCCCAGGTTCGATTTCCCGGTAACCACATAACAATACTGGGTGTGGAGACCCACACCCAGCAGCAACCAGTACCACATACCACAGTGCCGGGCGTGGTGGCTCACGCCTGTAATCCCAGCACTCGGGAGGCAGAGGCAGGAGGATTGCTGTGATGTGAGTTGGAGGCTGAGCTCAGGGCCAGCCTGAACCACAAAGCGAGACCC
>PVIR01044728.1:0-11151 GCA_004026965.1 Petromus typicus
GATGGCGCACGCATTGAGTTTCTTCACAGAGTTCCCCTCTGGGGTGATCTTCGTGATCAGCAAGCTCATTTGCTGACTTGCTCCCCTGGAAGGCAAAGACGAAGTCCTCGCACTGTCGGTGAAGTGCTGCTTGAGTGCAGGGTATTTTCGGGGTGACTATCAAGCTTCTTCTCCTTCAGAGACTTGGGAGCAACACACGTGCCCCTTACGGTGCTTGAGAACATCCTCACTGTGACTCTGGAGTTGGAAAAACTGTAAGTTATTTTTCTTAGATTTATTTCACTTTGTTAAGTTTGTTTTCCTATTTTCCATTTTTTATTTCCCTGTGTGTGTGTGTGTGTGTGTGTGTGTGTGTAGGTCTCAGTGTATAGTTCAGTCTGAGCTTGAATTCGCTATGCAGCCCAGGCTGGTTTAGAACTTGCAGTGATCCTCCTGCCTCAGCCTCCCTAGTGCAGAGATTAAAAGCTTATGGCACAGGGGGCCGGGGAGTTAGCTCAGTGGTTCCGGTGCCTGTCTTGCAAGCGCAAGGGCCGGGGTTCGATTCCCCGGTAACCACATAACAATACTGGGTGTGGAGACTCACACCCAGCAGCAACCAGTACCACATACCATAGTGCCGGGCGTGGTGGCTCACGCCTGTCATCCCACCACTCGGGAGGCAGAGGCAGGAGGATTGCTGTGATGTGAGTTTGAGGCTGAGCTCAGGGCCAGCCTGAACCACAAAGCGAGACCCTGTCTCAAAAAACCTAAAAAAAAAAAAAAAAAAGGTTATGGCACAACCACGCTGGGCTTATCTTACTATTTTCTTAAGTCAGCTTTCTCTTCCGTCTCCACTCGCGCTGCCACCCCTTGGGGCAGCCTCACAAACCCCTAGAATGCCTCGCACTCCAAATGCCCTTCCCACCAGCAGTTCCGCAGACGGCCCCCTTCGACTCCCAGCCCCGTAGTTTCACTTCATTTGTAAACAGAATCACGCCGGACTGGTTTTCTGCATCTTGCTTCTATGTATTTACTCTGCGTAACCTTTAGTGTACCCACCAGCAGCGCACAGGGCTGCAAGTGCAGCCAGACTGGTGGCCACAGCCGTAAGCCTGGCCCTCTGGGAGGCTGAAGCGTAGTGACAGTCGGAGCCCAGCCCGGGCTGCACCGTGAGCTGGAGGGCCTCCGGGCTGTGGGGCAGCACGCCGACTCCAGAGGTGGGAACCAAACCGGAGCCCGCATCACGGCCTGGATGCGTGCCCCTTTCCCCTGACCTGCTTGCTGCCCACCTTTTCTCTGGTGTGGCTCGTCTTTTCTGAAGAACGGGGATTTTAAATTCTTGAATTTTTGCGGCGTAGCAAGCTTTCCTTGCACGATGTGTGCTTTTCTAAGTTTCCGAGAGCACCCACGGGCTGCCCCAGTGCACATTTGCTCCTGTGACCTCTCCCAGGACTGTGGAGGCGTACATTACATGTAGTCTGTCTTTGCTGGCCTTGCTAGTTTTGCTTTCTGACACAAGTCTCGCTAAGTCGTTGGCTTCTCAGGCTGGGTTGGAAGTAGGATCCTCTGCCTCGGCCGAAGCCTGGGTAATGGAGGTGTGCGCCCGTTCCCAGGCCATTTCCAGGTGTGCGGGGGGCGGGTGTTTATCTAAGTGCAGCTTCTGTGGGGCGCGTGGTGACGCTGTGCGTCCCAGGCCGGCCGCCCTGCGCAGGACTCCTGGGGGAAGCGCCCTGGTGCCGCCCCCTGCCTCCCTGCCTGCCCCGGCGCTCACTCGCTGGGTTTCCCACCTGC
This sequence comes from Petromus typicus, assembly GCA_004026965.1. Classification (NCBI taxonomy): domain Eukaryota; kingdom Metazoa; phylum Chordata; class Mammalia; order Rodentia; family Petromuridae; genus Petromus; species Petromus typicus. The sequence continues at coordinate 1,771 of PVIR01044728.1, forward strand.
TCTCCCCCTTCAGCGGGTGGAGTATTTGCCCTCAGACCCTCCCAAGCCCGGGAGTGTCTGCTCTGCAGTCAGAGCCTGCCTCCCAAGCCACTTTCTGGGCCACCCGCAGGGGGCGCCATGGAGCTCCCCGGAGAGGCCCGATTTCCCCATGCCCTAGACCTCAGACTCTCTCTGGAGTCTCACGCACACGTCTTCACTGTCTCAAGGCTTCTGATCGCTCACATTAATGTGTAAAAATTCTTGCTTTTGTTGGCTACTTTTCCCTCTCACATGGGCCTGTTTTCTTGCTTCTACGCATGCTTATAATTTTATTTTTTAGTAAGGGTCTCACTGTGTAGCCCAGGCTCGAACTCAAGGCCAGCCTCCTGCCTTGGCCTCTCCAGTGCTGCGATAACAGTGGGTACCATTATGCCAGGCACAAAGGAAATTTTATTGGGTTCCAGAAGACAACTTCATGATATATTTTTATATTCTTTTATTTTTGGCCTCATGGTCCCGCTGTGTAGTTCAGGCTGCCCTGAGCTCACTGTGTAGCCCAGGCCAGCCTCAAACTCACAGTGATCCTCCTGCCTCTGCCTCCCGAGTGCTGGGATGACAGGCGTGAGCCACCATGCCTGGCATTGTGGTGTGTGGTTACCAGGGATCAAACTTGGGCCCTTGCGCTTGCAAGGCAGGCACCAGAACCACCAAGCTAAATCCCCGGCCCTGTGTTCTTGTGAATACGCCTGAGCACATCTCTGCTGACGTTACTTTCGTTACTCTAGAGCTCCCCGTTCACGGGGGCTGCAGTGCATCCTCCGACAGGACCAGGCTGTGCCCGCTGCGGGGCCCGACTGACCTGTGCCCCTCGGCTGTCCCCTGGGCCTCCAAGGTGCTACCTCCCTGTCCTGGCCTCCATTCTGGGCCCACGTGCCCTCCCTCCGTGCGGCTCTCGCTGTGGGCCCTTCCTGTCTCCCTCTCGCTCTGTGGCCGTGGCCTGTGGCTGTCCCGTGGCTCTGCATGGCCGTGGCCCGTGGCTGTCCCGCGGCCCCGCTCCCTCTGTGGCCGTGGCCCGTGGCTGTCCCGCAGCCGCACTCTGTCCCGTGGTGGGGCACCTGTCTCTGCCCGTCTCCCCTCCCCCTGCGCACTGGATAGCTCTGACAGTGCGAAGCCCCGTAGTCTCGGGGTGCACTTCCCGCAGCCCCGCTCCTGGTCACCCTCTCCAGGCTGCGATTCACATTCCAGGGGCCGTGTGTTTTCAGGTCCATCTTACAGTTCCGTTTGCCCCTCCACTCCGCTTTGGCTGGAACCAGTATTCCCATTGACATCTGTTTTGTTTTGATTTGGGATCTGTACAAGGGAAGGCCTTGCACATCATGCTTCTGGGTCCTTAGTCTAAACATGCCCCTACTGTGTTCAGTGTCTTCTGTAACACTGGCACTTGTGAAAAATTGGAGACACTCATGCTGTACGCTGGCTTGTTCCCGAGTCCGTGTGGGCGAAGCAGTTTGGGGGGAACGTGACACAGGAGTCACTCCTCCTCCCGCGGGTCTGCAGCTGCCTGTGAGGCCGTTTGCCCACTTGGTGAAGGTGCCGTCCCCGAAGCCTCCTCGTGGTGCAGTGGTTTCTCTTCGGTAACTGAGGAGTAGCCCTCGGGGTAAGAACGTGAGGTCAGTGAGGACCCGACCGTAAGCACTTTTCTATCCGGCTGCACGTTCGTGCGCTGTAGCCCTTGTCTGATCTGTCGTTACGCCGGAGACCGTGGTCTGACAGTTTCCAACTCCACTGCTCTATTAAAGCACAGTAACCCCGCTGCTTTTTGAGGGTCAGTGTGAATCTGTGTGTCCTCCCTCACATGCTCCCCTCCTTTCTTCCTTCCCTCATCTGTGCTCCGGGGATCAGACCTCGACCGTGGAGCACGCCACACACACCCTGTCCCCGAGGGAACCCTGGCTCTTCTTCATGCCCAGTGCTGCAAGTGTCCCCTCTGGGCCCACGCTGTCCTGTCACTGTACAACACAGTGACGTCCCCGCGCCAACGGCAGTGGGGCAGGGCTCTCCTGGGACTGCATGGAGGCTGTCTTCTTCCTGCACGGGCCCATCAGCAGCCAGACATCCCCAAAGCGGAGCCGCTCCCAGAGGAAGCGGCAGGCTGTCCCCGACCTGGGGATGGGCCCGGCCACCCTTCTGCGGCCACCTCAGCCTCCTGCCTGCGCGACCGCAGGGGTCCCGAGCAGCACTCTGCGCAAGTGCCCCGCTCAGAGCTCATTCCTGCACGCCCGGGGCCTGGCCCGTCTGCCCCTGGTAACCACATACCACCATGCCAGGGGCCCTTCTGCTCACTCGCTTCTCTGCTCTGCCCACAGGATTGTACCAAGCCATATGGCCTGCTGCCTCTGCCAGTTTAAAAGCGACATTGAGGTCGTGTGCCAGACAGTCAAGCTGCACTGTGACAGCGCTTGTCTATCCAACGCCACGCAGTGCCGTGAGTCTCAGTGGCCCAAGGATCCCTGGTGTCCTTTTATCAGCCGGCGGTGTTGGTGTCTAAATCACGTGTCTGTCCTGGCTTTGGCTGGGGTCGGGTGGCCTGAGATTCTGGCTCTTGCCTGGCTTCCTGTCTGGGGGTCAGGCAAGATCACCGTGCCAGATATGTAAGGGCCAAGCCGGAGGGGCGGTGGGAAGGGAGCGCGTCCAGGGCCGCAGCCGGACACCCCTCTCATCGCCTCGGCGACTCCATGGTCTCGGGGAGCAGAGCGGCGTGTGGGACTCTCCGGGGTGTGGGGCGGTTCCCTTAGTACAGCTGACAGTGGAAAGGAGATGGAGGTGGGCAGGCATCTGGCAGAAGTAGCTTGTTCCCTGTACCTTTGAGGATAAAGTAATGTTAATCCTGAAATCGTGCTCACTCTGTAGATTTATTCCACATTAGTCAACATAGGGACAAAAGTGGGCAAAGTACAGATCTGCTAACCTAGTGGGAGCAAGGCCTCACCCAAATGGGAGGAAGAGGCAGGGTGGACGCGGGGTGTTTTCTGTGTGAGTCTTCTGTCCCAGAACTGGGATGACGTGAGCAGGGACCCAGGGAGGGGACTGGGGCAGGTGGGAGGGGCGTCCAGATGAAGTCCTGTCAGCGCAGTGTCTCTGCGCAGCAGGCCGATGCTGTCCTTGGCAGGCTGTGGCTCACTGGCTGTTGGGAGGAGGTGGCGAGAGGAAGCTTGCGCTGCCTCCGGAGCGGGCGGGGCAGAGTGGGGTGTGGGAAGGTGAGGGGCCCGCGGCCTGCCGGCCGGCCGCTCAACAACAGCTGCCTGTCACTGTGGTCTGTCCTGGGACCTAAGGCAGCGGCCACACCGCCACCCTGTGACCTCTGACAGGAGCCACTTTGCAAAGAGCTGTTTTGTCTTGTGCTGGGTTAAGTTTGGGTTCAGTTTCCCTCCCCCCAGTGGCACTCAGACGTTTCCTGGCCCTGTGTCTTCTGGCCCGGACACGCGGCTGTGGGCAGAAGTGTTCTCTGACAGAAGCCGTGTCTCCTTTCTGCAGTGGAAGCAGCGGCTGTGGGGAGCGTGGAAGGGGCCTTCATGAAGGCGCTGCAGACCCGCAAGAAGAACACCAGCGCCCTGCTGACCATCGAGCCCGCGAGGCCGTCTTCCCAGCAGAGCGGGGCCAGCTGGGCGGCCCTGGAGAAGGAGCAGCTCGACTTTCATGACGAGAGCGATGTGATCAGCGCCCTCAGTTACATGGTGCCCTATCTGTCGGGGGGAAACCCGGAGAATGTGGACTCCACTCTGTCACCATTCATTCCGTTGCTCTTCCCAAATGCAAAACAGAGAGAAGCTAGCCCAGCTTCTTTAAACAAGAAGTCCTTCTCTGTGCCCAAACCCAACATTTCACCCTACAGAAGTAAACTGAGAAAGCTGTATTTCCTCCAAAATTGGTTAAATGAAGAAATTCAGAAGAACACCGAGGAGGCGAAGGAAGAAGGCACTGACACCTTTATGCCACCAAAGCTTTGGAGGCCCAAACTGAAGTCCCAGATGTTTATCAAAAACCTGGCAAGGGCTCCAACAGAGGAAAGCAGCGTAGCTGAGGATCGGAGCAGAAGGAGAAGGCTGTGGACACTGGACCGGGGCGTCAGGGCCCTGAAGGGCACGAAGAAAAGGCTGCTCCAGGACGGGCAGAAGCAGCGGGTCAGGGACAGGCAGGTCGCCAGGCCCCTCACAGAAGCCTTTGGGACCCCAGGGCCACGGAGCTGGAGCAGCGTCATGGGGCCGCCCAGCCCCAGGAACGCGGCTGGAAACTCCATCCACACAGAGGGGCGGAGGAGGGCAGCCACCCCTTCCTCCCTGCAAGGTCCCTCGCGGGGCAGGTCCCCCGCCGCCCGTGCCAAAGCTGTGCCCGGGCTCAGAGAGAAAGAGCTCACCCACAGCCTGTGGTTCCTGAAGCACGCGCGGGACCGAGTCCTGAGAATGAAGGCGACTCCACCTGCCAAAACCCTCTCCCCCGTGGGCCGCGGGCCAGCCCGGGCCAGCCCGAGTGCACGGCTCACCAAGGCAAACACACACAGCGGCCAGAGGCCGGCCGAGCGGCCTCGGTCTCCGGCCCTGAGGAGCCTCATGGAGTCCCCTCCCCGGGGCCTGCTGTTGGCGCCCGGAGACCAGCGTGTGTCTGCCGCAGACTCTGCGGCGGGCTTGGCCGCACCACCCGAAGACGCCCACTCCCCAAAGCTGCTGCCCCTGGAGGACGGGCTGGAAACGCAGCTGAACCAGAGGCTGCAGCCGTTCATCCCGGAGGAGGACCCCAGGAGGCTCGTCTCCCACGTCGTCAGCATTCTGAAAACGGACTGCACTGAGACCCCCGTCCCCCCTGCCTGTGCCAAGCTCATCTCCAGGATGCGCCGCCTGCTGATGCTTCTGAGCGAAGAGCAGCAGGAAGCCGAGGAGCCCCTGGTCCAGTGGGAGCCGCAGCAGCCGCAGCAGGCACCCTCCGCCCCTAGGGAGCGGACTCAAGCCCAGGGCAGGCAGAAGGGACGGCAGGAGTCTCGGTCGGTGAGGACCACAGCCCAGCGAGTGTGTGCATGTGGTGCCCCGCGGGGAGACCGGGCCTCCCAGCCTCTGTCTCGCCCCCGCCAAGGTGGCGGAGACCGCTAGATCCCCACCTCGTTGCCGCAGGGAATGAGGGATCGGATGCAGCAGACAGCACAGGACGAGCTGCCGAAACAGGAAGTGCAGCACCGCGGCTGCGCTGCAGTGTGCCGAGCCCACAGCCTCCCCCGAGTCGAGCATCTGCTAGCTGGCGTTCCTCCTCCCTCTCTGCTCTTTTAACCATTACTATCTTTTTTTCTCTTTTTAGTTCAGACAGCATCTTCCTCAATGTGTTTCCATGTACAGATATGTCATCGTGGCGTTAGCTACTGTGGCTGCGGCACTGATGGCCATCACCATCACCCTCTGCGTCGCGCAGGTAAGGACGACTGACTCCCGTGTGCTGCCAGCAGCTGTCCCCGTGGCAGAGGCGGAGGGCACAGCCTGAACTGCCCGCCGCCTGATGCTCCTCTCCGGCACTGACACCAAGCTGTGCCTTGTTCTTCATGGGAAGTGCACGTGTGGGATTTTTAACTGAACTCCCAAGACCCTGGGGGGCAGGGCCTGGGGCAACTCGGGGCTTCACAGTCCCCCAGCCCCAGGCCGTGTCTGCAGCCCGCGGTCCTCACAGCTGCGCTTCTCTAAGGTTGATCCCACGGACGTGAGACGCGTCAGGCCTGACCTCGGTTTACCTTTTGTTTGGTTATGCCAGGGCTGCATACATCTCTGCACAGCCAGGAGCTAGAACGCTGCAGGATAGTTTTTTTTTTTTGAAACAGAATCTTGCTTTGTAGTTCAGGCTGGCTCTGAACTCACTATGTAGCCCATGCCGGCCTCAAACTCACAGCGATCCTCCTCCTCTGCCTCCCAAGTGTTGGGATCACAGGCGTGAGCCACCACACCCAGCACTGTGGTATGTGGTGTTGATTGCTGGTAGGTGTGAGTCACCACGCCTGGCATCAATATATGTGGTTACCGGGGATCGAATTTAGGACCTTGCACTTGCCAGGCAGATGCCCAAACCACTGAGCTAAATTTCCGGCCTCTACAAGGACAATTTAATAGACTGACAGCGCAGTTAACCTGGAACGCCGAGCCTCGTGGCCAGCCTTCCCCGGGCTCGGGGCGGCCCCCCGCGCCCAGGCCTCTGTGCACGCTGCCTCCTCTGTCACTGTCTGTGCTCCCGGAAACTGTCCCCGCTTCTCCCGCCTGCAGAGGTCCCACGAGTCTCTCAAAAGCCTGCTCGAATTTTTCTTTCTTCATAAAGCTCCCTGGATTGTGTAGCTCTCACAGGCCAGGTCCCTTTGTGCCATTCCTCTCCATTTCATAGGAGCATGGACTCTGAGAACTGAGGTGGTTCCGAGAGACGCAGGGTCCACACAGGGCGCAGAGCAGGGCCGTGGACGGGCCGTGGCTGCCTGTCGGCTCTGCTAGGGTGGAAGCCAGCTCCAGTGTCTGCCGCAGCCTCCTCCGTGGCACGGTGCTCTCTCCCTCTGCGGCTCTCAGCCGGTCAGTCTTGGGTGTGATCAGGTCTACACTGAGCATGCAGACGATCTGAGTGCGGGCTGTCGTAGTCATAGTGCTGTCAGGACCTGGACCCCACCCTGGGCCTCCGGGCAGAGCTCGTGCTGTCCCCACTCGATCTCCCCATCTGTGTCCAGTCCCTCCCAGCTGCCGGGCTGCATCTTTGCTGCTGTTGTACCAACGCCTTTCTCCCACTTCAGTTGGCAAGGGGAACACAAGAAGGCAGTGGCCACGGGCAAGTGACCGCCCCACTTCCCATCAGCCGCCTTGCTGGGTGCCCACCTTACTTCTGGGGACACCTGGCGCAGATCGCTTGGGCTTTCCAGTGGTCCCTCATTTTGTTTGGTCCCTCATTTTTTACACAATGATCATTTTCTCTCTTCCTGTCCAACTTCCGCTCCATTTATTTCTCTGCTTTGCTTAGGACTTTCAGAGAAGGATAAACAGCCCTAGCAATGACAAGCGTCCTACTCTTTTGCTTGATTTAGCTTTTTTATGTTTATCTGTTTATTTTTGTGGTACTGAGTATTGAGTACAAGCCTTTGTACTGAACTGCACACCATCCTTTATTTATATTTCAATATTTATTTTTCATTTTGAGCTATGGCCTCAGTAGGTTGCTAGGTTGTTCAGGAGGGCCTCACACCTGCATTCGTCCAGCCTGAGCCTCTGGAGCACAGTATGGACTGGCTGAGATTGGTGGCACACTTGTAACCCCAGCACTCTAGGAGGCTGAGGCAGGAGGCTGCAAGCTTGAACACAGCCAGGCTGTCTCCAAATAAAAACTAGGTTGAAGATACTGTAGCACTATATGAAGGCCCCGGGTCCCAATTTGAAGTACTACAAAAGAAAATTAAGTGCAAGCTATGTGCAGGACCCTCCAAGTACAGTGCTACAGGCAGGGCAGAGAAGGGTAACCGCAGAGCTCCCGCCTCAGCACAGCTGCTGTCCTACAGGGAGACAGCAGAGCACACACAGGAGCAAGCCCTCCCCGAGGCAGAGGCCAGCAGCGAAGCTCATGGTGGCGTTTTCTTCCCAAACAGATTCGCCAGCGCAAAAAGGCCTGGGCGGAAGAGCCAAAGCCCCGGAGGTAAATGAGATCCCGCTGTCCGGAACAGGAGTGTGGCCCTGGGCTGGCAGGATGCAGAGGGCGGGCGCACCCCCGTCCCGCCCCCGCCCCCCCCCGCTCCCCCCCTCGAGCGCTCACAGTGCCAGCAGGCTGTTCTCTTCCTGTATGACACTGCGACGGCCAGAAGGGGCAGGCGAGGTCCTGCCGGGGCCACGCTGCCCAGGGGCAGGAAGAGCAGCCCCTCCAGCCAGGCCTCCTGATGACCGCTGCGTGCTTGGGCTGCGGCCACCGAGCACGTGACACTGGTAGACAGCAGTGGGGCTCCCAGCCGGCTGATGGCTCAAAAGGGCACCTGAGGCATGTCTGTGAGTGCGAAGGGACTGAGCGCAGGGCCTTTTCACTGAGTGCCATGTGCTACATCCCCAGCTTCTTCGTTTAAAAGAAAATATTTCTTGAGATAGGGCTTCACTACATAGCTAACTGGCCCAGGCAGGGCTTGACGTAGTGGTGCTCCTGCCTCAGCCTCCCAGAGGCTGGAATTACAGGCGTGCACCCCCAGTCCTGGTTCACAAAGGACACTGGTGTTTTGGGGCTAGCGTCCTCTGAATCGATTTCCCTCCCATCTCACCCTGCGTGACGGCCCTCAGCATGAAAACCCCTGAGCTAGTCAGCTCCCCTCGTCACACTGGGGACCTGCTTCGTGTGACTGCAGCGTAGGGTAACGCAGCCAGGAAAACAGAAGCGCCTTCTTGTCGCACGTGAGACTCGGGGAAGGGTGAGCACAGTGCTTCCGCCCTGTACGGCCATGTAGTCTGTACACTGCACAATGGTTCTTGGCTGAAAAGACGCAAGAGCAGTGTAGCACGGAAGCCCCACGACAAGGACGTGTGACGAGGGTGAGGTTGTCCCTGACGACGCGGGGAGACGGCTGGGGATGACCTGACCCCGGGGGGCAGCACAGGGAAGCCCCGACCCCGGGGAGCAGCACAGGGAAGCCCCGACCCCGGGGGGCAGCACAGGGAAGCCCTGACCCCGGGGGGCAGCACAGGGAAGCCCCGGGGAGCAGCACAGGGAAGCCCCGACCCCGGGGGGCAGCACAGGGAAGCCCCGACCCCGGGGGGCAGCACAGGGAAGCCCCGACCCCGGGGGGCAGCACAGGGAAGCCCCGACCCCGGGGGGCAGCACAGGGAAGCCTCACCGCCTTGGCATTCTCCCCCAGGGAGCCCAGCGTGGAGGCGGAGCCTCCAGAATCAGCCAGCGAGGACAAGGACACCGACCAGGAGAGCCACGAACTGGAAGAGGTTCTCATCGACTGACCTGGCCTGGTGACTGGCAAAGTTTATTTAATAAAAATTATTTTTCTAAAATGAAAATGTAACCAAATCGTAACCGCTTCCAGACCTGTGGGCAAAACGGACTGCAGATTATGACACTGGGGGCAGAGCTCAGATGGGAGGAGATCGAGGTGGGCCCGTCCCCCACTGCGGCCTGGATTCCTCAGGGAGGCAGTGCTGGTCTCCTCCGGGCCTAGGACAGAAACGCGTCTGCCGCGCCTGTCACCGCGCCGCGTTTGCTTCCCCACGCCTGTCACCGCGCCGCCGCGTTCTGCTTCCCCACGCATGTGCGCGCGTCGGTACTGAAGTGCCCATCTCCCTGGCCTGGGGCTGCGGGGCGCCCGGCACCTCCCTCTGGGCTTCCCGCCTTCCCTGACAGACTGGAAAGGGCTCCAGTCGC
>PVIR01044729.1:0-11067 GCA_004026965.1 Petromus typicus
CACACACACACACACACACACACACACACACACACACACACGCATGCACACACGAGCACAGCTGACTGAAAGTGGAAAACTGGAGCAAAAGATAAAAACTAATGAGAAGACAGAGCTGTCTGTCAATGGCCAAATCCTACAAAGCCAGATGTCCAAAGCTAATGGTCAAATAACTGGCAAATACAGTAGGACTTCAGTTTAGAAAGAGACTAAAGAGATTTAAATTGTATAGTGCTTAGAGAAGAGGGAGTGAGGCAGGAAAGTATAAGCTACATGTGTTGGAACAAGAAATTAAAATTTATTTCTAAAACACTGTATGATAACTTAAGAAAGGACAATATGGTCAAATTATTTTTTAAAAATCTAAATGAGTTAAGAGACTGTATCTAGGAAATAAGACTGGTGGGACTTATGGTTTCATGTATTTTTATGATTGCCTCTCAGCCTTTTGGCTAAGAGCTGTTCTTATCAATTTAATATATTTCTACTTCTTACTACCTGTACTAACTTGTCCAAGATCACTAACTCTCTTCAAAAGTATAAAAAACAATGTTTTCTGGGCAGGTGATCTTGCAACATAGTTCAGACTGGCCTTGAACTTGTGGCTGTTTTCCTGCCTCTGTCACCTAAATGCTGAGATTACAGGTATATTCTATACTGTGCTGTACAGTATTTTCTTCTTTACTTTTTTTTTTTTAAGTTTTTTTTTGTTTTTTTTTTTTGAGACAGGGTCTCACTTTGTGGTTCAGGCTGGCCCTGAGCTCAGCCTCCAACTCACATCACAGCAATCCTCCTGCCTCTGCCTCCCGAGTGAGGGGATTACAGGCGTGAGCCACCACGCCCGGCACTGTGGTGTGTGGTAATGGTTGCTGTTGGGGTGAGTCTCCACACCCATTATGGTATGTGGTTACCAGGGATCGAACCTTGCGCTTGCAAGACAGGCGGCGCTGGAACCACTGAGCTAAATCCCCAGCCCTGTACAGTATTTTCTTTATCTGCGAGATGTAAATACCATTATTTATCCTCTCAAAGTTAGATACAATATGTAAAGTCAGACACATGGTCAACATTCACTGTAAAACAGCTGCAATCATTCCTTACATTGGCCACCACTTTTACTTCTTTGTACTGTGCTTCATAGAAAATCCCAGCGTTCTCCAGGGCTTCTGTCAGTGAGGGTCCATTCTTCACCTGCTTATCTAATCCATTCACAAACTCTTCCAGTTTAGAGCTTGCCTCTTCAAATTCTTTGGAAAACTTCTTCCCACCCGTTTTATCTAAAATAACAGAGAAAATGTTTGCTTCAAGATAAAAATTTTGAGGAACATTCTTTTTGTGATCCTGGTTTTACTGCCTTAATGTGTAATACTTTTAGCTTCAGATTTTTACTTTAAAGCTTCTCTAAATCACAAAATAACAAAACCTTTTTTTCTTTTTTTGAGACAGGTTCTCATTCTGTAGTTCAGGCTGGCCCTGAGCTCACTAGGTAGTCCAGGCTAGCCTCAAACTCAGCAATCATCCTGACTCTGTCTCTCAGGGTGCTGGGATTACAGGCCTGAGCTACTACGCCCAGTATTAGTAACAAAATAATTTTGAGCCGGGGATTTAGCTTATTGGCACTGCGTCCACTTTGTAAGCACAAAGTCCTGAGCTGGATCCCTGCAAAAACAACAATAACAACAACAACAACAAACAAACAAAAACAGTTTAAGTGAGATTCTTCAAAAAACAGAGTTCTATGAATCTGCTAAAGTGAAACAAGAATGAATATACTACAATTAAAACAAAAGATGGTTTAAACTGGGTGTGGTAGGGCATGTCCACATTTCCAGCACTCTTCTTGGGACAGGAGGATTACAAGTTTGAGCCCAGTTTTAACAATGTAACAAGTATCTTAAAATCTAAAAGAAAATGAAAGGTTTAGGGTAGGGACATAGCACACTGTGAAAGACCTGGTTTGAACCTCAGTGAAACACACACAGATTCCACTAAACAAAGCTTGTTAGGGCTGGTCTACCACGCAGGAGGCCCTGGCTTTAGTATCTGGTACCACAGGAAAACACTGTTCTATGAGGCTCAGTTCTATTCACTTACATGATACCTTTTGCAATACAGAAGGTGACAAGATAGATCTTTTAGATGATAAAACCAAGGTTCAGAGAAGTAAAATGATTTGTGTGCATCTCACTAAATGCTATTTACTACCTGAAACAGACCTTATTTATTTTATGATTGTTTGGGGTATTTTTTTGTTTTGTTTTTTTGAGACAAGGTTTCATGCCAGGCTGGCCTTGAACTTCCTGAGATCCTACTGAAGCGCTGGATAAAACAGATGTTTAGTAAGTTGATATAATTTCTTTCCAGTGGCTGCTACAATAGGAGCTTAAGATATGGGAGTAAATTTTGGCTTTGCTTCTTATCTGCTGTATAACTTGAGCCAGCTACTTAATTCTTTATGAAACTTTAGATTTCTCGTTTATGAGAATGAGATTTTAGCCAGATGTGGTGGTGTACACCTCTAATCTCAACACTTAGGAGGCCGAGGCAGGCCAGCCTTGGCTACAGAGTAAGTTCAAGGCCAGCCCAGAATACACAGTGAGACCTTGTTTCAAAATTCAGGGGCTGGGGATTTAGCTCAGTGGTTCCAGCGCCTGCCTTTCAAGCTCAAGGACCTGGGTTCATGATCCTCGGTAATCACACACCACAGTGCCAGGCGTGGTGGCTCGCTCCTGTAATTCCAGTACTTGGGAGGCAGAGGCAGGAGGATGGCAGTGAGTTCAAGGCTGAACTCAGGGCCAGCCCTGAACTACAAAAGTGAGACCCTGTCTCAAAAAACAAAAAACAAAAACAACCCTCTCCTCAAAAGGGTGACATTTTAATATGTTTATGGGCTGTTGGGCTGTTGTGAGGATTAAATTAGATAACATTTGTTCAATTTAAAGTATGATGTAGGAAAAACATTGTTGCCAAAAGGAACCAAATGCCTATGATGTGGTAAAGACTGCTCTAAATTCTGAGATATATCAGTGAAAAAAGATAATTTCTGACTTCATGAGACATGCGTTCTAGTACATTACTATTATGATTATATATAATTAACAATGTAAAGTGAAGGGAATAACTAGATTTTTCAGTACATTACAGTGACTTTAAAAAGCATACCTAAACTAACTGATCAGAGACACGAAACAGAAATGTTTACATATGAGCCAATACACCAAAGAAGCGAGGGGAAAGCTAGGAACTTACTTGTAGAATTTATACGAATGAAATCATCATCTGGAGAACCAGAAGTACCTCCTAGAACCTAAAGTTCTCTTTATGGGGTAAACTAGTCTAATTACCTGACAGTGACGGATCTAAAGAAAAACCTGATTTTATTCAGAGGATGTTAGGCATTACCTTTCAAGCACTTCAGAGTTTCGGTGCTGCACACATCCACCCTCAGAGTTGACAACTGTTTCTCCTTCAATTCGATCTGATCTTCTGAGCGCTTGTAGAGCAGCAGCTCTTCAATGAGGGCCTGAGACTGAACACAGACCAGGGTCGTATTTCATTTATAAGATCACTGAGTCTTTTCCTTCCATCTCTCCATATTAATGATAAAAGGACTAAGGCCCAATACAACCCACAGAGGGAAAAAATCCTTCACTTTTCCCCAGGCAAGAATATCAATGGTCACTTCTTTTGTCAAAACTGTATTTTTGGGGGGCCCAGGGCCAGGGATTTAGCTCAGTGGTTCCAGCGTCTGCCTGGCAGGTGCAACGTCCTGAGTTTGATTCCCGGTAACCACATATAACAATGCCAGAAGTGGTGGCTCACACCTGTAATCCCAGCACTTGGGAGGCAGAGGCAGGAGGATTGCTGAGTTCGAGGTGAGCCTGGGATAGATAGTGCGTTTCCGGCCAGCCTGAACTACAAAGTGAGACCCTGTCTCCAAAAAAAAAAAGATAGAAACAAAGGCCCACTTACACACTCTTTAAATTTTAATTAAACATATAGTCTATTACTCTAAGAAAATTCAAATTTAACAGAACTCCTTAAAAAAATGAGCTTTCTTGTTGGCTAAGTTTAACACAGAACTTAGGTGGTAATAGAGATTCTAGGCGTTATTTCTCCTAATACAGAAACAGATAAAACTCTAAGTACCCTAACCCAATCTGGACTCCTTCGAGTATGCTTAGAACATAACTGATGTACAACTGAGTAAAAATAAACCTTACTGAAAGACACAAGACACTAACTCAAAAGAAGTAAATAAATGTTTTGCTATATTTAATATATTCTGCAACTTACTCGAAATTCAGCAACTATTTTAGACTTCAGTGCAGCTTTTGGATTCGTAGATGCTGTTGGAATTAAACAAGAAGTCTTTAAGAAAACAAACACATACAGCCCAAAATAAAGTTTTTTATATATATATATATAATAAACACAAAGAGTTGACTACTCAGGAAAAACTTTAGCTGTACAAGTAAGGGAGTATTCTTTGAATACATGACATGCACATATAAATTATAATATAGCTCCTAGAATAAAGAATGTACTATGAGATTTAAATAGTCCCAAGTATGGTCAATATAAAAAATACACTACTTAGAAAGATCTAACTCACTTACCTCCAACAGACTCTTGAAGTCATAAAGTTCTACAATTATTGGTTTGGAGATACATGAAATACCTTCTTTTTCTAGTCTGACTGAGTTTAAGTGGGTCTCAACACCGCAAAGGAAGAGTATTCAGAACAGGGCATCCAATTAATCCTGAACACTGGCTGAAGAAAATTATTTATAAATATCAACTCTATTCCCATGTATTTAGCCGTGCATTTCTTTTGTGCTGGCTCAATGCATAGCAAAAACAGGCATGAAAAATTCTTAGTAAATTACCACTGTGGTTGAACTTTGGCTGAAATGGTGACTCTTGTTCCTAAGCATGCAACTTACGACCAAAAGGCTGTCAGCAGACTCCCTTAACCATGACGAGTAGCACATGCTTGATGGAGCAAAACTATCCCAAGTGTCTTGGTTCACCTCCCAGTTCTCACTGTCTTTTACTTTGTTCCCTCCACAACTTCAAGCTCTCTCAATATTTCTGCTTGCCCACAGCAGCCTATCACATGCAGTACTCCACTCCCTTGATCTCATGCTGGCAAATGTGATAAACATAACAGGAGCTCCAGTAACAGAATGAGCTTCTTGCCAAGGTTTGAGGTCCATGTCTAACTGGGTAGAGTGGATCCCCAAATCTGCAGGATTTCATGGCTCTCACAGAAATGCTTCTTAGCGCCTAGTCTCCTCTTCAGATCTGCTGTCAATGCAGCTGCCTCTAACTTCATACATCTTTGAACCTGAGAATTAGTCTGGGCACTATTAAAGATCTTTTTTTTCTTCTTTCAATCCCCAACTACTCTTGAATCTTCACTCAATTTAACCCTTTTTCTAAATTTGCTTTGTTTAATAGTGGCTTTTAAAAAACAACTTCATGTTGATTTGTTTAGCATAAGTCACTGGGAGCCTCCCAGGCCTGGAACACACAGGCTTGCCCATGGTTTATTGCCAGGTACGATGTCAAATGGTCTAAATTTTCTTCTGCTCCAAAAAGAGGAGGTAATTTTATATTAGTTGAGATTTGGTTCCTTACTTTGTGATTTCTTCCACTGCTTATTCGGTTGTTTGTTCAGATTTTCTTTCAGCTGCTTCTGAGTTTTGAAAGTGGTACCTGGAAAACATTTCAGTTTTTGCAATCTGGCATAATGGGAAGCTGTTGTCTGTCCACTTCAGTGCCAAAGTTGTGGCATGAAAAAAAGGCAATCCGAGACTGTGTTGTTTCTTTCTGTCCTTTTCTTTCATACACATATACACATATGTCTATAAACATCTACCAGATCTAAGAAGCGGTCAAATAATTTCTACAATCAATGAAATAATCAATTTTGAAAATAGGGAAAGAAGTTTAAAACTATGGCTAACAAATTCAAATGAAAAATTTAACAGCTTCTTAGATTTTAAAAGAAAATTTCTAATCAAATGATGGTCACTGTAGCCAATTATCACCAAACTCTATGGAATGACTTAATAATTACATGCATCAAATACAAAGAACTTAATTACTTAAAAATAAAATAGGTACAAAATTCACTGCAAATCTGAATCAGAAGTCTAAAGACTACCGATATACTTAGCACCAAAGAGCTAAGTGAGTTACCTGTAAAAATTCTCCAAGAGTAAGAAGACATTATTTATTAAGCACAATCAGTGTATAATTTCAAGCAAAGCCAACACAGAAACATAATCATTTATTATGAGTGAGTTTTTTGGTCAATAAACACAAAATCTAACACTCTGCCTCCAAAACAATTCCATTTAAATTTTTAATTCAAACATTTAATGTTTTTAAAAATTTAATTTAAAACAAACAGACAGATCCAAAACTTTACTTTTTATTATTACAAAAAAGGACCAGGTCTGTCTGTCTGTCTGTCTGTCTGAATAACCACTGGCTTCAATTTTTCTTTTCGGAGAAAAAAGATACTTACTCAAAGCTTCTCTTAATGCCACAATCATTTCTTCTGGGTATACATTTCTATCTTCCCAGATTTTAAAGATTCGCTCTATAGACTTAGACACAGACGGGTCCCTGAAGAAAAAAGAAAAAGACAGATTATACAAACAATGACTTATAGGTCTGGGGATTTAGCTCAGTGCTTCCAACATCTACCTTGCAAGCGCAAAGTCCCGAGTTTGATCCCTAGTACCATGTATCACAATGCTGGGTGTAGTGGTTCTCGCCTGTAATCCCAGCACTCGCGAGGCAGGGGCAGGAAGCCCGCCATGAGTTCAAGACTAGCCTGGGCTACACAGTGACTTCAGGGCCAGCCTGAACTACAAAGTGAAACCCTGTCTCAAAACAAACAAACAAACAACAACAAAAAAACCCCTCAATGACTTATAGCCTAAAATACAATTCGAAAACAAAGTTACCAACAAATTACTATTTCCTAAATTTCTTCTGACTTAAAAGTTTTATTTTTTTGAGGTACTAGGGACTGAATCCAAGGCCTTCACTGAACAAGCTACATTATCTCCCTAGTTCTTTCGTTTTTTATTCTGAGACAGACTCTTGCTAAGTTTCTAAATTGCCCAGGGTAGGCTTGAATTTGTGAGCTTATGGGATTACAGATGGTCACTACAATGCCCAGCTTTGATGTTCATTTTTCAACACATTTTCCTCAAAAAAAATCAAAAACATGTTTTTCTTATAATGTTCAGGGATAAAGAAATCTTAAACACTTATTCAACACTTCTATGAATGCCAGATATGAGGCCACGGATGGCATGTTGTGCTTTGTGATAGGAGAGAAGTGGAGAGGGCCACTCAATGTAGACACAACTTACATTCCAAAATTCAGGCTGAATCTCACCAGATGAAACTTAAAGAGGAACGACCTGGCCTGAAAACAGCAAACCCAAGACGGTCACACTAGTACAGAATGGGAAGATCAGCAGTGCTATTTTTCCCTCCCTTTCAAAAAAGGCTTGATCAAAAATAATAACAAATCAGTACTGTACTGTAACTGGTCTTCTAAATATCACATAGGATCATGAAAATACACGTTCAAAATGAGGGAGCTGAAGGTCTAATTTTACTCTGTTTGGTTCACAGATGGGCTTCTGAGTTTGGTTAGACTAGCTTACTTTAAAGGCAAAACTGTGGCTTTCCCAACCACAGACCACCCTGCTTCTTCGAGGTGTACTTTTACTATTTCCTTGGCCAAAGCTCACTCTGCAAAGCCAGCTTTTCTCTCATTTTCACATTTACTTTCTCAAAAGCAAAACTGTTACAGGGTGTGGTGAAACATGACAGAAGAGGGAGAGAAAAGGACGGAAAGGAACGAAAAGAATACTATAGTAAAGCAGAAGTGGTTGAGGGATAGGGGGATTTAGCTCAGTCGTTCTAGCGCCTGCCTTGCAAGAGCAAAGGCCCAGATTCGATCCTTGGTAACCACATACAACAATGCCAGTCATGGTGACTCACGCATGTAATCCCAACACTCAGGAGGCTGAGGCAGGATTGCTGAGTTCAGGACCAGCCTGAACTACAAAGCGAGACCCTGTCTTAAAACAAAACAAAACAAAACAAAACAAAACACAAGTGGTTGAGAAAAAAATTACTAGGAAATAAAGATTTAAACTATGCCTTAATAAAACTAGAGAAAAAAAAATATAGTAGAGTTGTTAAGAAGAGTCACACTGCTATGATCCCAGGAAGCACAATAAGGACAAAAAATCAAATCCAAGTGTGGTGGCACATATCTGTAATCCTAGCACTCAGGAGGCTGAGGCAGGAAGATCACTTTGAGTTCAAGGCCAGCTTGGGCTACACAGTGAGTTCAAAGCCAGTCTGAACTACATAGAGAAACTCTGTCTCAAATATTCCCTCCCCCAAAGATACATATTAGAGGGAAATTTCTAACAGATCTGTCAAATAAGAGGACATTCTGATACTCTAACAGATTTCTCAAAAAGTGAAATGGTAGGGCATTGTGGTGCACACCTGTAACCTCAGCATCCTGAGGTAGAAGGATGGCAAGGCCAGCTTGGGTTACACAGCAAAACTGCCAGAAAAGACAGCAAAAACAGGGGGAAAAGGACAAAATGAAAACTTTTCCTAAAGCAAATCCATCAAATCACTGAAGGCTGAAGTATACTGCATAAGATTAAAAACAACAACAACAAAAACACTAATCTAGATCTTTTTTGCTCTCTCCAATACTGGAAAGTGAACCCAGGGCCTTCATATTGAGCTACATCTCAAGCAGATTATTTTTCATTCTGAGACAAGGTCTTGCTAAGTTACCAAGTTGCCGGGACTGGGCTCAAACTTTCCCTCCTGTCTCAGCCTCCCAGACTGCTGGGATTACAGGCATGAGTTACCATGCCCAGCTCTGTCAACTGTACAGTATGTTTCAAACATAAGTCAATGAATCTACAACATCCTGTGCTCACAAAAGGCATTTTTTTGCCTAACAGTGGCACATACAGGAAACAAAATTGCATTAAACCTCTAGAAAATCATTTTTTTGACCAGTGTATTAACCAGAATGAACTCTCATTTTTTATGCTGAGAATTTCTATGATATATATATACACATATATATACACTTATACACACACAAATATATACACACACACATATATCTGATCATAGGAATTTATCTATATAAATATATAAATATTATATAAATATAATATAATATAAATATATATATATAAATTTATGGCACCACAACTCAGTATTACTATCTTCTAGTCTTTTTTTCTATGAATGTTAACATTATATCTGGAACCAACATACAAACACACAATTGTATGCTATTCTTCAAACGTCACAAAACAAGTATTGTCCAATGTTCCAGTCAACTCTTTGGTGTGCTACCATGTCTGGCTTTTTTGTAAACACTTTAATGACTACAGAGTAGTGGTTCATTAATACATACATATCCATATAGTTTGGAAGTTTGGACCCTCAGGCCTTCTACCACTGTATGTATGTATGGATAGACAGATAGACAGATAGAAAGATAGTAACATACAACATATATTTTTTGGTACTGGGATCAAACTCAGGATCTCATATCTGCTAGCCAGGCACTGGGACACTGAGCTAAATCCCCAGTCCTCATCTATTAATACTTATCAATTTATAAGTCAACACTCCAAGTGTGTGTATTTATTTATACATACACACAAACATACTAGGACTGGAGCCAGGAGCCTTTATCCGTGAGCTATCTCCTGAGCCCCTTTTATTCTGTACTGAAACAGGGTCATGCTAACCTACCCAAGCTGGCTTCGGTCTTGAGCCTCTCCCTCATCCCTGAGCGCCTGGAATCACAGTGTTACTTCATCTCAAGGACTTCTTTTTTTTTTTTTTTTTTGGTCTTGCTTTGTAGTTCAGGCTGGCCCCGAGCTCAGCCTCAAACTCGTATCACAGCAATCCTCCTGCCTCTGCCTCCTGAGTGCTGGGATTATAGGCATGAGTCACCACACCCACCTGGCACTGTGGGATGTGGTACTGGTTGCTGCTGGGTGTGAGTCTCCACGCCCAGTATTATATGTGGTTGCCGGGGAATCAAACCTGGGCCCTTGCGCTTGCAAGACAGGCGCCAGAACCACTGAGCTAACTCCCCAGCCCAAGGACTTAATTCTTTCCCAGATACTTGCCTCAGAATTCAAACCACAATTCTGGCAATTTTGTTGCAACCAGAATCATGGGAGCAATTCAGTTTGTAAATGGAGGTGGCACTCATTGTACAGGCATTTGCTACAGTGTCCATTTTCCAAGCACAATTTTATTCATGAAGTTTTCACATATTCCTGTTAAAGCTATTGCTAGATATTGCATATATTTTATGGCTAGCATTACCCATCATCCTTTTCATTGCTAAGTTAAGAGTAAAGCTGACTGAGAAGCTTGTTGATGGTAAATTATCTCAGTTGATTTTGTAAAGATATCTTTATATTTTTGGTTCTGGTGTCCGTTTAATCGTAGTTTTTTGGTATATCATATTTTTTTCCTTTTAGTACTGGGGATTGAATCCAAGGTCTTCAAAATGAGCTACATACATCTCTTGGTTTTTTTAAAAAGTTGTTTTTACTTCAGAGACAGCATAGAAGCAAGTTGCTGAATTGCCCAGGCTGCCCTAAATTTTTAATCCTCCTGCCTCAATCTCTCAGGGTCCTACATGGTGAGTTCAGATATGTACTATCATTTCTGGCCAGCCTTTTTTAGTGTTTTGGAGACAATATCTTGCTAAATTCCTCAAGTTGAACCACGCTTGAGTCTTCCAAAGGGCTGGGATTATAGGTCCGCATCATGGAGCTAGGCTTTTTTTTTGAGACAGTGTCTTCCTATGTAGTTCACACCGGCCTTGAACTCCTAGCAATATTCCTTCTCCACCTCAAGTGAGATCACAGGTGTGTGGCACCATGCTCAGCCTATTTTATTTTTAATGGGACAGAATGCCTATAACATAAAACTTTACATTTTAACTTTTTTTTTTTT
>PVIR01044730.1:0-11038 GCA_004026965.1 Petromus typicus
AGAAGTTGAGGCAGGAATATCCTGAGATTGAGGCCAGCCAGGGCTACCTGCAGAGAATTTAGTGTCAAGTAGGACCTGGATGTGTCCCGAAGCTCAGAGGTCCTAAGAGCAACTTGAACCCAGCTCTCTTGGGCTACGCCACCTCCCAAAATCAACAGAAGCTTAAAAGGAGGAAAGATCTCAGTCTGGGAAGCCCCTGAAGGAAGAGCCCTCATCCACTTTCCAAAACAAGCTCAGCAATCATTTCCTGGGCTGCCCTCAGGCCAAGTCTGGCTGGAAATGCTGAACAGACAGACCAAGTGTGTTAGGCTCCACCACCCAAACTTTGCCTTGCTGTCCCTTCCCAGGTACCATTAGTCCCCTCTTTGGACTCCCCTAGTCCTTGACTTGGACGTTTGTAACCATACTAGCCATCAAGATTATAACTTTATTTACATGGCAGACTCCTCTCCTGCTCCCCTGCCAGCATCGGTTCAGATTGGTCATCCTTGCGGCCCCTCACAAACAGGGCTGGCCTTCCTGTTCAACTCACTAACCCCCGAAGAGGTAAAGGAACTTGGCCAAGGTCACAGACAGAGGCGGCTTCATCCTCCCCTCCCAATCCGCACTCCTTTCCTTGGAGCTGCCTCCCACATAAATGACATCCCAGTGGGTGGGTCGACAGCACCTTGCTGTCACTTTATCACTTCCCAGATGCTGAATGGTGCCAGCCTGAACCAGCGTGTTTTGCAGCCTCAGTTTAGTTTAGGTAGAAACTGGACAAAAGTCATCTACATCGGAACCAGTTCCCTCTAAGGACTAGTTTATGATGAAAGCTTTCATTACCTCATCCCAGTCCTGACCAGCCTGAGTAAGCTTCTACTAGAAGATACCAAACTTATCCTGGGCTACCTCCTGCAAACGCCTCAGTTTCACTGTTACTCGGATTCTTGTCTGTAAAATGGGTCCATCAGCTTCCACAGTCCGTGTCCTCACCCACATGATTACCTGATTTCCCCCAGAACTACAAAGTTCGCAGCTAACCAGCACTGGGATCTCAGACACTGAACGAGAGCCTGGACACCAGGCCACTCTAATCATCATCTCAGATCCTCCTAGAATGAGAGTCAAGAACCCATGTCCACTGCGTACAAGTCTGCGCCCCTTCACGCCACTTGTCTCCCTGGCTCAAGCAGAGCCTGTGGTCCCCCGGCACGAGCGTGCAGGACACCGGGCACGCAACAGGGACGGTTCCCGCCACTGTCTGGCCTCCCGGACGACCAGGGCTCCTGGCCGGCCCGGCCTCATCTGGGCCTGATATTCAAGGTCCCTCTGGGCAAGGAGACCCCAGTGCACCAGAGTCCGCGAATAGAGATCAGACACGCTCCAGGGAAGGGCTCCCTGCTAGGGAAGAGCCCCCCCCCTCGGGTCCTTCTCGGCCTCCGTACCTGACCGGAGCCGCTTCCCCCGGCCGCCACCACGGCGCTGCCGGCCCCGTCCACCTCCTGCGCCGCCGCCATCTTCCCGCTCCGGGTCCCCGCCCCCGCCGGCAGCCCCGCCCCGTCCCTGACAGTGCCAGTGCAATCGCGCGAGATTTCATACGCCTAACGAGCCCCTGGGCCACCGTATCTGGCTAAAGTGCCTCAGCCACGCCTTTCGGAAAAGCCACTTCCGGTTGCAAAAGGACCGACCGGGCTACCGTATTCACCTGGTCCCCACAGCTTGTTTTCCTCTATAAAGTTACTGCGTCCTCCGAAGTCCCTGAACTTTCTGAACTAACATTTCCCACAAGTTCTGTTCACTCACCCTCTTCTAATTCACTGCCATTTCAAATTGTATAAGCTTTCTATGCTATCTGCTTGCTTCGGCATGCCAATTCTTCCAGTCTTATTTCATTCTATATTCTTGAGCTTTTGCAGCCACCGTAACTCGTGAAAAGGTCCCACTTGAACCCCTCCTGTCTACATTAAAAGAACCTCTCCGGCTACCGTACTCTCAAATGGGAAACTTCGCTCAATTCTCTCACACAACTCTTCTTTTTTAAACAGAAAAGGCTTTAATTGGAAAGTTAGAGGCAAGTTAGGAGAAGCTGTAGCTCAGTTACCTAGAGTGGGGTACACTCTGATACAGGGGTTCCGATGGGCCACCTGTAAAGGCAGGAGGCCAGTTTCCAAGGATTGGCTGGTGGGTTGGAGTCTGGTCGATCATTATCTGAGTCTTGGTGCCAAGGTTTTGGAATCCTCCGAGCTGAGGGATGGTTTCTTTCCCGGAAAAAGATTGTCTATGTGGTGGTGGTCTTTGTCTTGTGGGGCTTGGCATTTCTTGGAATCCAGGCTACCATAGGTTTGAGACCATGGCTCCAGATTTCTGGGTGTAGCTGAAACCTCTTGTTATCTTTAGTCTTAAAAGGGGAAGAAAGGGCCGGGGATTTAGCTCAGTGGTTCCGGCGCATGTCTTGCAAGCGCAATGGCCAGGGTTTGATCCCTGGTAACCACATACAATACTGGCAGCAATCAGTACCACAGTGCTGGGCGTGGTGGCTCACGCCTGTAATCCCAGCACTCAGGAGGCAGAGGCAGGAGGATTGCTGTGATGTGAGTTGGAGGCTGAGCTCAGGGCCAGCCTGAACTACAAAGCGAGACCCTGTCTCAAAAATAAAAAAAAGTGGAAGGAGTCATCATCCAGGACTGTGTCTCCTCCGGGAACACGCAGGGAACTCAGCCTGCAGCGGCTGGTTCCTGTGTTTTCTTTTCAGACTCACTACTTTTCTGCGATTTAATCCGCATGCTTCGTGTTTGTCAGTGACACAGTACATGCTCCTAACGATAAAACTAAACACTTATGAGGTCACAAAGGTCACAGATCACTGATACTCTGTGAACTCTGCCTGCCTTTGACCCAGCAATGTTACTTTCAGTACATTTCCCAGGATAGTACTTCTTATAAACTGTGGTGAGGCCGCTTTAACTTCAAATCTGCTAAATATCCCAAGTTTGAGTTCATGTCCTATCAAGTCGAAGAATAAATCCTAAGAACAATGGAAGTTAAGAATAGGAACAATTTGGGCCAGGAATTTAGCTCAGTGGTTCCCGCACCTGTCTTGCAAGCGCAAGTTCCAGCTCCGGTAACTACATAACAATACTGGGCGTGGAGACTCACCCCAGCAGCAACCAGTACCACATACCACAGTGCCGGGCGTGGTGGCTCACGCCTGTAATCCCAGCACTTGGGAGGCAGAGGCAGGAGGATTGCTGTGATGTGAGTTTGAGGCTGAGCTCAGGGCCAGCCTGAACCAGAAAGCGAGACCCTGTCTCAAAAAACCTTAAAAAAAAAAAAAAAGAATAGGAACAATTTAAGTGTTTGGAAAAATGATTGAAATAAAGCATTTGAGACAACAGAGGGACTGCAAAGCGGGTTTCCTCCTCAGACACCTCTCAATTCCTCCATCAAGTTATCGTCCTTGTGCATTTAGGGTTTCTGTTTCCCAGTTTTTCTCGCTACCTCCTCAGGCTTGGAGCAGCCTAGCTTAGCGCATTTTTATGTTCCCCAAGTGGTCCTTTGTTACTCCGCTTCCAGGGCTTTTGGAACTCCAGGATTTTTTTCCCTACAACTCTAAACCTGTACATGTTCTGAGGATGGCCCAAGCAAAATGTCATGGAGACTAAGGAAGACAAAAATAGATTTAACTCCTACCAAAGAGCTGGGTGGAAACTCAAACTGGTATTGACTTCTGACTGGTTCTTAAAATGTGACTTAGCTCTTTGAGCCTGGGTACGCCTATTACAATTCAGTGGGCCAAAAAAAAGTCTAAATTGGGCTAGGGGTTTAGCTCAGGTTCAAGCGCCTGCCTTACAGGCGCAAAGGCCCAGGTTCAATACCCAGTAACCACATACAACAATGTGGGGCATGGAGGCTCACACCTACCAGCAATTAAAACCACATATCACAGGCCTGGGCATGGTGGCTCATGCCTGTAATCCCAGCACTTGGGAGGCAGAGGCAGGAGGATTGCTGTGAGTTCAAGGCTGAGCTCAGGGCCAGTTTGAACTACAAAAGTGAAACCCTGGGCTGGGGAGTTAGCTCTGGTTCTGGTGCCTGTCTTGCAAACCCAAGGACCCGGGTTCGATCCTTGGGAACCACATACAATACTGGGTGTGGAGACTCACGAGTTTGTGTTGTCTAAAATGAAGAATATATTCATATTCTAGGAACAACAGAAGTTAAAGAGTAGGGGAAGAATTTATCAAGAAGATAACTTCAGAGAGGCCGGGGGGAACCAAATGGATAGTTGGAAACCCCACTTTATAAGGAAGTTTTACAGAGCAAAACCTCCATGGGTATAGCATGGTGGGTTACAGGTCTGAGCAAACAATGAGGTTACAGGTACAGTTGTTTAGGTAATAAGTGGTCCTCAGAAAAACAAGTCACAAAACAAGTGAACCAAGCTTATCCTAGGACATGAGAGGCCCAGAGGTTTTGCATACCACCAAGGTGACAATTGCTTATCCAGACTTCATTAGACCTAGTGTTGGTCTTTTGAGGACATATGTAGACTTGGACATTTGTCTTTATTTTGAGGCCTGGTCTTCAGGAACAGCAGATAGGTGCTGCATTTCACCTTTGTCTTGACTCTCAGGACTCAGCCCTGTCTGACTGGTTATAATCTTCCTATGTAACTTAGCTGTCTGTAATACTACTGTTTCTCTCACTGATGCTGATTGCTTCTGGCATTCTGATCTCCTACATTGAAACCTGGATAATCATTAGTGTGGTGGAGTACAGAGAAGAGAGCCACCCAGTCCGCTCCTTTGTGTCTGTCAACCCCAGTCCATGAACTCCTGTTCTGCTCCCTGTTTTACTCTCCAGTGTTATTGAGAAGAGGGAGCCAGATTTCAAGTGTAAATCCCAGCCTGGTGTCTTGCTTACTTGGTCAATATCAGTTCTATAAATGTATTATATGACCTAAAAGGGACAGCAGGCTTTGTTTGGGAATTCTAAATATTTACTTGACATTTGCTGTCTGCTTCCTCTTTTCCCTATAGGTCTTTGTATCTCTGTCTCTCTGTCTTTCAGACAGGCTCACTTTGTAGTTCAGGCTGGCCCTGAGCTCACTATGTAGCCCAGGCAAACCTCAGACTCAGCAATCCTCCTGCCTCTGCCTCCCAAGTGTTGGGATTACACGCCCAGCACTGTGGAGTGTGGTACTGATTGCTGTTGGGTGTGAGTCACCATGCCCGGCACTGTTGTATGTAGTTACTGGGATCTAACCGAGGACCTTGCATTTGAAGGCAGATGCTGGAACCACTCAGCTAAATCCCCGGCCAGATTTTGTATCTCTTAATGAGCCCCAGGAAATCCTTATCTTTCAGTTCCTTCTGTTCCCCAACCCCTGCACATTTTGTGTCCTCCATGTTGGGAGTGGGTACATGTCCACCTTTAGTGGGCAGCTGCTGGGTGCTGCTCTATTTCCAGTGCTGCCCTGGGTGGGGCTTGCTGAAGAAAAGGACGAGATGGAAGGTGATCCAAGGACCAGCATGAAGGTAACCATGGACCTTAGAAAGCTTCTTGCCCAGCTCCCTCTGTTACAGATGACAAGAGTATTATAATAACTGGTCGTGGTGGCACAGGCCTGTAATACCAACACTCATGAGGCTGAAGGAGGAGGACTGCTAGGAGTTCTAGGCCAGCCAGGGCTACATAACAAGACGCTGTCACATACCCCTCAAAAAAAAGACTAGGGCTGGGGATTTAGCTCAGTGGTTCGGTGCTTGTCTTGCAAGTGCAGAGGCCTGAGACTCACACCCACCAGCAATCAGTACCACATACCACAGTGCCGGGCATGGTGGCTCACGCCTGTAATCCCAGCACTCGGGAGGCAGAGGCAGGAGGACTGCTGTGATGTGAGTTCAAGGCTGAGTTTAGGGCCAGCCTGAACTATAAAGCGAGATCCCTGTCTAAAAAAAAATTAATAAATAAATAAAAAGACTAGAAAAAAGTTGATGTTGAGAAAGGCAAGATTGGGTGCAGAGGGGGGTCCAGTGTCATACTGTGCAAGAGGGAGACAAGCACAAGCCTGGCCAAACCCCCGGTCGTTTGGGAGGCGGACGGACTGTGATATTGGGTCCTCTTACCCAGCCACCAACAGGGGCAGAGGTAGCCCTGAGGAGCAGACACACTGAGTCTGCCCTCTGTCACTGCTTCTCAGCGCCAGTGAAGCCTTTTTGCTCCAGGGATGCACTCGCTGAGATGCTCCAAGTTCTCCATCATCAGGAGCACCACCACCAAAAAGTTACTAATGAGTAATAATCACTATCTTATTTATTACAAATGGAGATGTCATATGGCTTTTTTCCTTTGTTTTATTTTTTCTTTTCTTGAGACAGGATTCTCACTGTGTATCTCAGGCTGGGCTCGAACTCAGGGATACTTCTGCCTCAGCCTCCTGAGTGCTGTGATTATAGACATGCACCACTGTGCCTGGCTAACATCTTCCATTTTTCAATCACTCTTTCATTACTACCACAACAAACACCAACTCAGAAGCCACAAATCCCACTTTCTAGCCCAAGGACATGCCACTCCATACCCATCAGTTGGGTGAATTGATGAGTTACTCTATTTTGCCATATTGGGGATCAAACTCAAGACCTTGCATTTGTGGGGCAGGTGCATGCACTGCTGAGCTAAATCCCCAGCCCAGGGTCTCACTGTATAGGTCAAGCTAGCCTTGAACTCAGGCTGGCTTTGAACTTGTAGTGATTCATCCTGCCTCAGACTCCCGAGTGAAGTGTGTGCCACCATGCCCAGCAGAGTGTGATGGTGCAGGTCTGTAATCCCAGCACTCTGGGAGGCTCAGGTAGGAGGATCACAAGTTCAAACCCAGCCTGAACAATGGAGCGACTTAGTGAGACCCTGTCTCAAAATAAAAAAGAACTGGTGATATAGCTAGTACTGTGGGAAAGGGGGCAAAATTGGGGTTTGGAGGTGTGGCTCAGTGGTAGAAGCCTTGCTTAAAAGGCCTTAGGCTTCATCCCCAGGCAGGGCATGGTGCTACATGCCTGTAATCCCAGCACTCAGGAGGAGGCAGAGGCAGAAGGATTGCCCTGAGCTCAAGGATAACATGGGCTATGGAGTGATTCAGGGGGATCCTGAGCTACAAATTGAGACCTTGTCTCAAAAAAATAAACAAAAAACAGCTTCCATCCGCAGAAAAAGAAAAGAAATTGCGTGTGCCAATTTAAGTAGAGGACCACAAAAAGCCGAGCAAGGAAAGGGTGGGAAGCCTAACCTTCTGTGGCTTCATCTTTGCCTTCAGCTTCCTGTGCTCCCAGCTGTAGTTACAAACTGTCCCAATCCGCCCTCTAGGCCTCCTACTCCGGGGCGAGGTCTCCCAGATTCAGGGTCTCTGGCTGGACTCTGACCTTGGACAGGGCGCGAGACAGGACTCCTCTGGTCTCCACTAGGGGGCGCCCACCGCCAACCAGGAGCTCGGAGTTCAGACTCCAAGAGGACCAGGCTGCGGACCGAACTTCTAGGTCCTGAGGAGCAAGAAGGTGGACAGGAGGAGTCTAGGGTCCAAGTTGCTGAGTTCTGGGGAAGGAGGAGTCTGGGGGCTTGGGCTCGGGTCCTCCAGGAAGCGGAGTGGGGGTCTGAGAAAGGGAGGAGGAGTCTGAGGATGGCCCCCGGATTGGTTGGAAGCCCTGCTGGCCTGGGCTGTGGTTTGGTTTGGCCAGAGTTCGTGAGAAACAAGTGGACAGAGAAGGGATTGTTCCCGCAGGGTCTCCCCCTCCTGGGGCCTGGCAACCTCAGTTCTTCCCAGGCCCTGGGGACTTTGGGGGCTTGCCCACAGCCCCTCCCGCGCCCCTATTCTCTCCTGGGTCACAGCTGCCCAGCCTCAAGACTGGGAAAGCTGCCCCAAGAGTGTTGAAAGACTGGCCAGCGTCGATGCCAAACAGATCAGGAGAGATCCAGGCCGCGTTCCCTAGAAACAGCACCCGTGGCCTTGGCACTTGAGGGCCAGGAGAACCCTCTGCGCCCTGGCCTGCAAACCCTGTACCCAGGCCTTAGAGTGACCGCATTGGTTTGTGCATCCTGTGCTTTTTTCCTTTGAACCTGTGGATGCTCTACAACTGAGCTATGTCCCTTTATTTATCTATTTATTATTTGGTGTTAGTTTCGTTTCCTGTAGTCCAGCCTGGCCATGAACTTGTGATCCTCCTGCCGCAGCCGCCCAAGTAGCAGGAATTACAGGCACGTATGGCCCTATTCTTCTTGCCGGCCGCTTCTCTACCACCCCGTCCTGCCCTGCAGCCGGTCAGTTCTTCCCCGCTCACACGTACCAGCCCGCAGCACAGCATTCCCGTGATCAGCCCCCGCCCACTCATCTGGTTATCTCCAGGTTCCTCCTGGTCCCTCCTGGGCCCCAACACTGCCGAGCAAGGGTGGTCACACTTGGGGCCCGGGTCTCTTCTGCTTGCTCCTGCTCATGGCCTGTGTGGTCTGAAACACTTTCTGGTTGTCTTCTTGATCCCTGCGAGCCAGGATTTCTCGTTGGCCTCTTGATTTCTACCACACACGAGGGGAGAGGTGGCCATGAGACCTTTTATGGAGCCAGCGTCACTAAACTGCTTGCGCTGCACCAGGCCAGGTCACCTGACTGAGCAATGGCTTCTTGAGAAGCCAGGTGAGGATAGGTACCTTCACAGGGCTTGGTAAGGCACAATTAATGTGTGGTGAGGTGAAAGACTGGAATTGTCAAAAAGCCCAGGCTTTGGCCACCTGTCTTTGTGAGTCCCTGCGACCCTGCGCAATGACTTCCTAAGTTTGGCTAGGACTTGTGGATGCCAGCGTTGTGTCCATCACGCAACCGTGTCAGAAAACTCCCAGAGGTGGCGCGTTTTGAGTGTCCACCCCAAATCTAAGATAGAGCTCAGTAGTAGATCACTTGCCTAGCACGTGTCAGGCGCTCAGTTCCATCCCCAGCACTGTGAAAATAAATAAAAGTAGAAGTGTCCCGCCAGGGCCTGTGTGAGGCCAAAGGCCACTGCAGATTACCCATGTTGGTGACCTGCCATCCTGCAAATGAGAAAGCCAGACCTTAGTGCGGAGAGGTGATGTGCCTCTGATTACTAATTATCAATATTCGCCTCTGCTTTGTTCCCAGAAACCAGGCTTCCAGTCAGGCCTACCTGCACCTGGCAGGTGTCCATGAAATGTTGGTTGGACTGAATCAGTCCCTCTGTGCTGATTCCTAGAGCCTCAGAGAAACAGCCACCTCCGAGGGAACAGAGGACAGCTTAGTTTCTTTAATTTATTCGTTTTAAGTCATTGATCAGAATCAGGCCAGAGTTGGAGACAGAAAGCTGCTGAGAGCTGGGATGGGCCAGCTGAGCCCCACCTGGGCAGTTGGGAGCCGGGGTCTCCTCTGTCTGGATGTCACTATTCCCCCTGAAGCATTGTCATGATTTGGTCAGTAAAGATGCCTGTGTAAGTGCTGAAGGCCGCTGTGCCTTTGTTGTACATGTCCCTGGAAAGAAAGGACAGAAGGGTGGCAGAAGAGAAAGAAGCCTGTACCTTGGGTCTGAGGGAGGAGGCTGAGCCTGGACCCCGGGTCTGAGGGAGGAGCCTGGGTCTGGACCCCCGGGTCTGAGGGAGGAGGCCGGGCCTGGACCCCGGGTCTGAGGGAGGAGGCCGGGCCTGGACCCCGGGTCTGAGGGAGGAGGCCGGGCCTGGACCCCCGGGTCTGAGGGAGGAGGCTGGGTCTGGACCCCGGGTCTGAGGGAGGAGGCCGGGCCTGGACCTCGGGTCTGAGGGAGGAGGCCGGGCCTGGACTCCTGAGGCCTGGATGAAGCAGGTCTCCCAGAGGCCCATGCCTACCTGATCTTCTCATCCACGGTGGGCAGGTAAGTCTTCTCAAGTAGGCCCTGGGCAGCTGCCTTGGCGGTGTCCCAGTACTTGGAGAGGGTCACCTGCACCTGGGCTAGCAGGTCTGGGCTGGCAGGCTCATCTTGCTGGGGCAGATGGGTACCCTGAGCCTCTGTAGGAGCACAAGGGTGAGGGCTGGTGTTAGGGAGCTAATGAGGCCGTGGGCTGGAAATAGAGGCGTAGAAAGAGAGGAGGCAGCAGAGGCCAGGTCCCAAGGCCTTGCTGGGAAGGCGCGTGGCCCGTCCCTCCTCAGAGACACTGCTTACCACATCCTAGCAGCAGCAGGATGAGACACAGAGGCAGCAGGAGCCGGATGTCCATGGTGTCACAGATCTGGAACGTAGGGGGTGGTGAGGCAGGGTGCCTGTTACTAGGTCCCACCCCCCTCAGGTAGGGGCTGAGATCTGCTCTGTCTCCCCTTCTGCCTGACCTGAGTCCCTAATGCACTGCCTGGAATGACATGTCTTCTCTGGGTCTCCAAATCTACCATTCTACAGTTTCAATTCTAATTCCCCCAATTTGGGGGGGAGGGGGAATGTAGAGTTGAGCCCAGGGGTGTTCTGCCATTGAGCTACATAGCTGGCTCATTTTATTTTATTTTATTAATTTTTAATTTTTTTCGGTGTTTTGAGAAAGGTCTCACTATGCGGTCCTAAGTGCTTGGATTACAGGTGTGTGCGATACAGCCAGAGCTATTTTTTTAAATTTTGAGAGAGAGTCCTGCTTAGTTGACCAGGCTGGGCTTAGACTAAACATGCTATCCTCCTGCCTCAGCCCCCAGAAGAGTTGAGATTACCAGTATACTCTACGCCTCGCTCCAGCACTTTAGCATCCGCTCATAGTGCTCATGGTCAAGAACCTGTCGGGGCTGGGGAGTTAGCTCAGTGGTTCCGGCGCCTGTCTCGCAAGCGCAAGGACCCGGGTTCGATTCCCCGGTAACCACATAACAATACTGGGTGTGGAGACCCACACCCACACCCAGCAGCAACCAGTACCACATACCACAGTGCCGGGTGTGGTGGCTCACGCCTGTAATCCCAGCACTCGGGAGGCAGAGGCAGGAGGATTGTGATGTGAGTTGGAGGCTGAGCTCAGGGCCAGCCTGAACCACAAAGCGAGACCCTGTCTCAAAAAA
>PVIR01044731.1:5000-11129 GCA_004026965.1 Petromus typicus
GTTTCCCACAGGTGCGGTGCTGGACGGGAACAGTAAAGCAACCAGGGAAAGCAAAAGGTGGAAGATTTGTGACCCAAGATTTCTCTAAACAGATTCTTTTCAAAGTCATGCCTCCTTGATGACGCCCTCATGAAAAGCCTTTTAGGAAAGGAGGGACATTGAATGTGGTTTTCCCATAGTCTTCCTTGTAGAGGGGCTCCCCTTCTTCCAGAGTCCCAAAAGGAATCAATAAACCTATCCCAAAGTCAGGACCCACTCCTGCTCTCGCTGGTTGCCCTCATAGCAGCTGTGTCAATAAAAGTACTCCGATTGATCCTCAACAGGCAACCATGTGGAAGAGCTGTGGCAAATCCAGGCTAAAAGAAGAGGCCAACTTCTCAAGGAGAAGGCAGCCCTTTGGGCATAGACTACAGCAGCAAGCTCCCTCCACCTGGGGTACCCAGGACACACTGGCGCACAAGACACTGAGAATGCTGCAGGAAGGTCAGAGGTGACCTGTTTGGCTTCCGCTTCCGGGGCACAGGTGCTGTTTCTGGGCCTCTCCAGTCTCCCCTCTAGTGTGATGGGAGGACAGCAGGAAGTTGCCTCTAGTGTTGTACATCGTCTTTTACATGTTGAAATTCAAAGTCTTTTGTGTGTCATTCAAGACACTTCTAGTTTGGCTTTAAATGTTCATTTTAGGGGGTGATTTCAGACTCATCCCAAATCACACGGACAACCATAGCTCCAAACCCATAATTCTCTTCCTAGTGACCCTGTGTCACTTTCAGGCCTCTTTTTCTGTCTAAATTGCTCTTCTTCACCCCTAAAAGAAAGTTATATCACTGAAAGTCCTCCTCCAGGTAATATTTTTGCTCTGAGGCCTCCCCTTCCCCCTCCCACTCCATTCCTTTCCTCCTATTCCTTCCTAATAACTTTGCCTTCACTTCTGTTGCTGCTCTTATGGAGTCTGGTTCGTATTACAATTTTATGGGCTCCTTCTGTGGCACAGAACTCTCAACACTTTGTGAATCTCAGACAGAATCCTGGATTTCATTGCTTCTCAGGACAAAGACAAGGAGACTCCAGGCTCCCAGGTCCTTCAGGTGTCCTGCCTTCTCACACAGCTGTCTTCTTTCACATAAAAGTCCTGTCAATATTTACACCTGAGTGATAAGCTATCAGTGGAGCTGAGCCAAGCCAGCTGGCTCTGCGGTGACGGTGGCAGGCGCTGGCTGGATGAGCAGCCAGGGGAGGTTCTCCTAAGATGGATAAAATCAACAGACCACACTGAGGGACTCAGAGGAAATTTGGTCTTCTATGATGAAGACCATGTGTCTGTCTCTCAAGACAACCGTGTGTCTATCTCTCCTCAGACACAGTGGCCATACCTGATCTCCACTTAAGAAGATATAGGACTAGTGCAGGCGAGGAGGATGACGGAGAATGAGCTGTCCTTGGGACTGCTGGTGTGAGGAGGCTAGGGGGTGGTGCCAGGGAGGTGCATGACCTTCTGTGTGTTCTGGAGACCGGGCTGTTGATTGCACCTGCAGTGCTCACAGGCAGGTCAGGGCCAGGACCTGTGCCTGGCTGACCTCAGTCCAGCACTCAGATGCCAGAACCTCTTCTCTCCCAAGCCATGCTGTTTGTGTGTTGGTGGCTGCAGAGAGAGATGGGCAGGGAGTCTGACAAAAGGGATAATCAAGCTGAGTATTCTGGAGCCTGTAATCCCAGCATTCTGGGAGGCTGAGGCAGGAAAATCAAAGAGCTTGAGCTCAGACTGAACAACTTACCAACCTAGTGAGACTGTCTTAAAATAAAAAATAGATGTCACTAGATGTAGCTCAGTGTAAAGTTCTGGGTTCAATCCTCAGTACTGTTAAAAAACATGAGAAGGAGAAAGGCAAGGAGGAGAGAAAGAAGGAACAGAGAGAAGGAGGAGGGAGAGAAGGAAGAGGAAGGCAAAGAAAAAAATGTATGGTGAATGTTTAAAGTTTATTGAGCTGGTGGCTGGGCTTTAGCTCGGTGGTCCCAGCGCTTGTCTTGCAAGTGCAAGGACCGGGATTCGATTCCCCAGTAACCACATACAACACTGGGCATAGAGACTCACGCCCAGCAGCAACCAGTACCACATACCACAGTGCCGGGCGTGGTGGCTCACGCCTGTAATCCCAGCACTCGGGAGACAAAGGCAGGAGGATTGCTGTGATGTGAGTTGGAGACTGAGCTCAGGGCCAGCCTGAACTACAAAGCGAGAACGTGTCTCAAAAAAAAAAAAGTTTATTGAGCTAAGGATTTTGCTCAGAGGATCTGGCATCTGCCTTGCAAGTTCAAGGTCCTGAGTTCAATCCAGTAACCACATACAGTGCTGGGTGTGGTGACTCATGTCTGTAATCCCAGCACACAGGAGGCAGAGGCAGAAGGATTGCTGTGAGTTCAAGGCTTACCATGGTGAGCTCAAGGCCAGCCTGAACTACAAAGTGAGACCTTGTCTCAAAAATAAATTTTTTTAAAGAATATTATACTAAAAGATACTTTGCCCTTAATCCCCCTTACAACACTCTCCCCTCAGTTCCAACACACTTATCCCATGGTTCTTGCCACTGTCTGAAGCATTCTGGGAATTCTGTTTCCTGACTGTCCTAGCTGTGCAGATGTACCATCAGTGTCCCGAATGCATTCAAAACGTCTTCCTTTTATCCTCATTTGACTTTGGGGAAGACCCAGAAGTCACATGATGCCAGATCTGGCAAATAAGGTGGCTAAAGAGATGCTGTGATGTTTCCATAAGCCTGATTGTCCATTGGATGACAGTCAGAGGCAGCAGTCACAGTGCTTTTGATTGTATCTCAGAAAAACACAACAGAAGACTTCTGGAATTAGTTTAGAAAGTGGCAGGAAGAATGGGATAAGTGATTTTGAAGTGAGAGGTAATTGTAAGAGGAATTCATGGCAACTTATCTTTGTTTGTTTTTGTTTGTTTGTTTTTTTGGTGCTGAAGAGTGAACCAAGAGCCTCTCATACACTAGCCAAGTGCTCTACCACTGAGCTACATCCCCTATATTTTTATTGTAATAAATTTTAAAATTTAATCATCCCATATTTTGATCACCCCTTGTAGATCCATTCTTACTGGACGAAATATTTTTAGTGAGAGAAAACATTCTCTTCTACCTTTGGGATAATATATGTTCCTCTTGATGGGTCCTAACTGGTTCTGGATTTCTAAGAAGTTGGAGCAGGGGAGAGAGAATGAGAGAGAAAAGGAAGGGGCTATGAGTCACTACATCAAAGAGTTGCAAAGGGGAAGCAGCTCAGGAAAGAGGCTGAGACTGCAGACAACGCGCTTTTGCTGAAGCTATTCCCAGCCTTCACACGCCCGTAAACACCCTCAGACACACTCTCCTGGTATGACTGAGGGTCAACCCTTAAATGTATCTGCCCCAAATTCTCTCTATTTCAGAAGCCAATAGCGAGGGGGCAGAGGAGCAGTCAGGTCTCAGACCAAGAGACCTTAGGATGGAGATGTGTGACTGGCCCCCTCTCCTCTGGCCAGTCCTGCTCCCTGGCCTGTCGGAGGTAGCATTAGCCAGGGAGTGGCCCAGATGCAAAAGAGAGAGGGAGGAGGACACGGCTGGCCAGGACCGAGTATCCTCAGGCGGAGGAGGAGGAGGTGTTAGAAGTGGAGAGAAAAGCCCTGTCTGTCACCTCACCTTCAATCCTAATCAGTCCCTCCCACTCCCCATGTAATCTGCCTTTAACCAACGATTTTAAATCCTGTATTTAGTCACACTTGAGATTTCTTCAAGGAAAGGGATGGCTTGAGAAATGTCGCCTAGGACATTACCGTGTTTTACCTCTGCTGGCTTCTTTGTAGAGAGAGCGAGGGAGGGAGAGATGGGGCAGCACTGGCTGTTTTCCCCCCATGTTTTCCTGTTTTCCTCATCTTCCAATCACTTCCCACCTCCCTTTGCTTCCCTAACTTTTCCACTTATCCCATTTGAATTTTTCTCTGCTTCTGCAATTCCTGAGTTTCACAAGGAGCCACAGAATACTATCATGTGTGTGAATACATAAGGGTTGGCTGTGTCCCCACGTACGTGTGTCTGGAGGCTGTGCTCAAAAGCACCCCTGAGTTTGTCTGAGCCGTTCTTGTAAAACTGTCTTCACCTCATACACATTCCCTTCTTTGTTCATTTAAAAATCTTGTGGAAATGAATAGAGCTGCTCAAAGAAAACAAGCAAAGGCTGTTTATTCAGAGCTTGCTCTACAGGGAAACCATCTCCATCACTTGGACTATGGGCAGACTTAAAGGCAGGAGAGCAGTGGGGCAGCTTTAGAGGGAAAGGGAGGCTCCGGGCGGGCTCTGGTTGGAGCCTGTTCAGTGGGCAGCTGTAGGCATGTTACGTGGGAGCACCACAGCCTGTGACTGGCTCGGGCACATATTTGGTCCTAAGCTGGTGAAGGGAGAAGATCAGACAAGTTTCGAGTTATTAATGAAATACTAGCTCTTTTGAGTCAGCTGACACTGGGGCCATTGTTTAGCATCCTGCATTCACTGCAGAGCAGATCAGCTTCCTGGACATTCTGGTATAGCTCGTAGGTCAGAGTTCTTCCTATATTTTTATACCTGCACTGGCCATTGTCCACCATCATCTTTGGTATAGTCTCTCAGTCCCCTCCCTTGATCAGTCTCTTACTTCTGAGAAGTTAAACATCTCAGGAACCTAGAACTCCAGGTCTTCAATGTTCAGAATTGTTCAATCATCTTCACAATCAAATATATAGCAAGATCTTCATGATTTTTCTTTATCTGGGGAAAGAGTTTGAGACAGGATGTCACTACGTATTTTGGGCTGGCCTTGAACTCACTGTGTAGCCCAGGTTGGCTTCCAACTCAGGGTGGTCCTCACCCCTCAGCCTCCTGGGTACTGGGGTCACAGGCTGCCAGGATTCTTTTGCTACATCATTATGAATCACCTGATGAGAGAGTAGCTGTAGAGAAGCGTTAAAGCTGACGATCAGTATCATGACCACTGTCACAAAAACAAACCTAAACAATCCCTCTGAGAAACTTCAAAAGCAGAATCCCAGGTGGGCAGCTCAGGACAAGAGAACAAATATAGCCCACAAGGAGCAATCGCAGACATCCAAAGCGCTTATCCTGTGTTTCATCATGTATGCCAAATTTTCTTTGTTAAAATTACATGTAAAGAGGCCGGGGAGTTAGCTCAGTGGTTCCAGTGCCTGTCTTGTAAGCACAAGGACCTGGGTTTGATTCCCCAGTAACCACAAACAATACTGGGCGTGGAGACCCACACCCAGCAGCAACCAGTACCACATACCACAGTGCCGGGTGTGGTGGCTCACCCCTGTAATCACAGCACTCGGGAGGCAGAGGCAAGAGGATTGTGATGTGAGTTGGAGGCTGAGCTCAGGGCCAGCCTGAACTACAAAGTGAGACCCTGTCTCAAAAAAAAAAAAAAAAAAAACTACATGTAAAGAAGATATGCTTTTTTATATATACATAAAATGGAGTACTACTCAGATCTAAAGGATGATAAATTACAGACATTTATACTTAAGTGGATGCACCTTGACATAGTCATAAGTGAAATAAGTACGATTCAGATATATAAATACCATCTCATTTCTCTAGTATGAGAAACTAAAGGTGTAAAAGAGTTCCAGAATGTATGATAGATATTGTGAAATAGTAAGAAAATGTTTAAAGGGAAAAGGGAGTAGGGGAAAGTAAAGAAGGGAAAGAAAAAAATGTGATGGTGAAAACAAAAATGGAAACAAAGTTTATACCTCTAGGGGGTTAGCAGTGGTAAGGAAAGCAAGGGAATGGGAAAAAATGATAATCAAGATATATCATGCAAAGGTACAAATTTTTAATGTTGAATGTGATCATAGTGCATATCTAAAATATACCAATAAACTCGATAAATGAAAAAAATGTAAAATAACATGTAAACTGTCAGGGAAGGGGATGTAGCTCAGGAGTACCACACTTGTCTGGTGAACGCAAGGTCCTGAGTTTGATTTCTGTACTGGGGGTGGGGGTGACATGTAAACTCCCAGGCCCACTGCTCCTTTGGGCCTTTAATTCTTATGAAAACTCCCGTGTCTATATAACTGCTATC
>PVIR01044733.1:0-11070 GCA_004026965.1 Petromus typicus
GTATTATAGTTGGACATCTATGTGGTTTCTACTTTTTATCTGTTACCATTTTAAAGGTTTAAGGGAATTCTTTGGAATTTCTTCTGACTTGTTTAGGAAGTAGTCTCTTGTCATTGTCTAGGTGATCCAAATATATTTGTCAATTTTTCCTTTCGCTAGCATTTCTGATTGATTTGTTTCAGATAATATGTGTAAATTATGAGTGCTACCCAATTTCTATTCAGGTAGAAGATGAAATCATGTTTTAAAACTCTTGTGTCTCTCAAGAAGCTTTTAGTGTATGTTTGTTAATGCTGTATTTGATGAGAGTGGTTGAATTAAAATTTTAAATTCTGGAAAAAAATGTAGAAAACATTTTGAGAAGCTTTCCTGTGCTTTATGTTAAAATACTTTTTTAAACTTATTGTAACTTGTGATTTTTCAAATTCATTTTCATGGGCTGAGGATTTAGTTCAATGGTTCCAGCTCCTGCCTTGCAAGCACAAGGGCCTGGTTCGATCCCCAGTAACTGCATACAACAATGCCAGGCGTAGTGACTTACGCCCACCAGCAATCAGTACCACATACCACAATGCTGAGTGTGGTAGCTCACGCCTGTAATCCGAGCACTTGGGAAGCAGAGGCAGGAGGATTGCTGAGTTTGAGGCTGAGTTCAGGATCAGCCTGAATTACAAAGCATGACCCTGTCTCAAAAAAACTAAAAACACAAAACAAAACAAAAAATCATTTTCATTGATTTATTTGCATATAATTTATTTATATCCCCTAAAGTTATATTTCTTTTTTGTTCTATTGAGAATCAGTTTGAAAATTTTGTTGGATTAGTGAAGTAACATTATCACTGTTACATATGGTTACTGATTTGTTTTTTAATTGATTTTATTGGTACATTATATGTACATTGTGATCACCTTCAACATTGAGAATTTGTACCTGTACATGACACATCTTGATTCTCATTTTTTCCACATTCTCTTGCCCTGTCTACAACTCTCCGCCCCCTATGTACATAAGCTTTGTTTCCTTTTTTTTAACCATTATTTTTTTTTCTTACCTTTCTTTGCTTTTCCCTACCCACCTTTTCCCTCTGAACATTTTCTTCCCATTTCACAATCCTATCATATATTTTATAATTCATTTACACCTTCGGTTTCTCATACCAGAGAAATGCTATGGTATTTACACATCTGTGTCCTATTTATTTCACTTATGAGTATGTCCTCAGGGTACATCCACTGGAATATGAATGACTGGAATTTATCATTTTTAATGGAAGAGTAATACTCCATTTTATTAAAAAAACACATCTTCTTTATCCTGTCTCCCATTTGGTTACTGATTCTTATTGCCCATAAATTTATTCTAAAATTAGATCTTTAAATGTGTGCTTTCTAAAACAATGAGGTGATTGCTATGGCTTTGTTTTGGGACTGGACTTTATCTAAGACTATTGTTACAGAAGTTCCTGAAGCACCCCATTGACATACTAATGTGATACATTAATGTGCCAGGTGGTGGTGGGGGAGAGAATATACTTTTCTACATACTTATGGCATGAATATCTGCAGCCTGCATGTTTACACAGGTGTGTGTTCTTTGCTTTTTTTCTTCAGACCTTCACATTCTAGTTAGTTGTTTGAGTGCAAATGTTAAGAGAAATAAGAACATATCATATGACAGAAATAATGTATCACATTTAATTATAATAT
Source organism: Petromus typicus (assembly GCA_004026965.1). Classification (NCBI taxonomy): domain Eukaryota; kingdom Metazoa; phylum Chordata; class Mammalia; order Rodentia; family Petromuridae; genus Petromus; species Petromus typicus. The sequence continues at coordinate 1,710 of PVIR01044733.1, forward strand.
TTACTTATAAAGCATGATTATTGTTGACATATATCATTGCTGATTAGAATGCCATTATTTAAACAGTGCATGTGAAAGCCAGAGTTCGTTGTGTTTATATAGTATATAAATAAATGATAGTATATATCACTAGTATAGTATAGATTAGTTCAATGTTTGATATTATTAATTGTACAATGGTATATTTAAGAAGCTAAGCTGGTTATGGTAATAGAGAAGTGCAAAGTTAAAATTAGTTTTAAAATGGGGCCGGGTATTTAGCTCTGTGGTTCTGGCACCTGTCTTGCAAGCACAAAGGCCCAGATTTGATCTCCTGGTAATCACATATAATACTGGGCGTGGAGATTCAAGCCCACCAGCAATCAGTACCACATACCACAGTGCCAGGCATGGTAGCTCACACCTGTAATCCCAGCACTCAGGAGGCAGAGACAGGAGGATTGCTGTGATGTGAGTTTGAGGCTGAGCTCAGGGCCAGCCTGAACTACAAAGTGAGACCCTGTCTCAAAAAAAAAAAAAAAGAAAATTAGTTTTAAAGTAATTGCTGAACCTAAGTGCTTGATATCTGGAGATCCATTATTCTGTTCTCTCTACTGGATGCCAGACTGTATAATAATACATAGGATTCTGTGGTAAACTATTGTTTTAAAGAGTACAATGAACTCTTGACTTAAGAACTCACTTGGTTTCTAAGGGCTCGTTTTAACTCAAGCTGGGTGTAAATCAGTCCAGCTGAGATTTGGATGTTTACCTGGGTGCACCCTGTAGATAACAAGAGACAGATGAATCTTCTATTAACCTAATTAATACAAATTGTTTATATGCCAGGCCAGTTGTAACTTGAGAGTTATATCAATCCACTGTGTATTAAACTCAGAAATGTTAAAGCTCTCTTTCAGGTACAGTATTAATTTTAGTTATTGTCTTTGAAAGTTTACCTGTTACCAAAAATGTCTAATTCTACTCTTGTTTATCTTTTTTATTATTATGATCAGGAGAAAGAATAGTGTTTTGCTTTTATGTTTCATTATTAGTAGAATAAATACTGAAATATGCTGTCTGAAAAATTGTTCAATGTCTCTTGGTTTATCCTATATTGACTCAAGCACTATAAAAAAGGCAATAGGGCTGGCACGGTGGCACATGCCTGTAATCCCAGCACTGGGATGACTGAGGCAGAAGGATCACTCTGAATTTGAGGCCATTTAATCTACATAGTGAACCTAGACTGACTACATAATGGGACCTTGCTTCAAAAAACAAACAAAAAGCAAAAACCAACCAAACAGAGCTGGGGAGTTAGCTCAGTGGTAGAACACTTGCTGCAAGCCTGAGCCCCTGGGTTTGGTTTTCAACACCAAGAAGTTAAAACAAAATAAAACAAAAAAAACAACCAAACAAAAAAGATCAGTAAAGAGTATTCTTCTTATGTATATGAACTGATTATTCTGGTGTATACAAAGGAAACTCCCAGTAGGTTATGTCAGATACTAGTAACAAACAAACATGAACCCCAAATACCCTGTTATTTAAAAATATGAATAATAAGCAATAAGAGATAATTTTCATAATCCTAGTATCATATTAAACATTAAAACCTTTATACTGTCCATCCTGTGATGGTAAGCTACTTTTGCTATTTCTCAAAAAGCTTTCACTGTGCCACATTGTTGTGATATGTGATTGGATTAAGGATGAGATGGAAAATTATCTCCAGGAGCACTTATTTCCTGTAAAAACAGTCATATTTTGATTCATTTGCCTATTGTTTATAATTTGAGAAATTAAATCTTTAGTTTTTCATATTTCTTTATTAAATCATTAATTCCTTGCCCACATAGAATATCCTTAACATCTGGCAGAGTTTGGGAGAAATGATGTTATGTTAGGATGAGCAGCTTCCACTGATGGAATCTGTCTATCTACACATTCTTTTTTTGCCGTAGACTTAAAGAAGAAGGCTTGAGTTTATCTAACAAAGGGTAAGCATCCATGTAGATTGCTTTCAGAGAGATAACAAAAACTGAACAGAGAACATCACTATTTTTTGTGGTGCCAGGGGTTAAACTCAAGGCCTTGTATGTTGAAGGGAGGTATTATAACACTGAACTATACCCACAGCCAAAAGACCATTATTTGATTTACCTAAGACTTTTCACATGCTTCCTGGTGTGAATGTGAGTAGAAAAATAGTATGTATTGATGTCAAGCCCTGGGTGGGACTCCCTGTGCACTGATTACTAGTGCAGGACAGGATGCCAAACATCCTGCCAGACCGAGGAAGGTTTTTGGATCTGGCAAATTTTCTACAAACCTAGCCCATGGAATCTGGATTTGTTGAGCTGGAACATTAGAACAACACATCAGACAAAGCACATTTATTAATTACTCACAGCAGAAGCATGAATGAAGTCTAGGGTCCATGGCGAGCTGGTCCTCTGAGTCTCAGGAAAGCGGCTCAGGGAAGGTAGAATCCTGTGTGCATGAGGGACTTCAAAACTCCGCACTCTGGGTTACATATCCAGGAGTCCATTTGGCTCCTGGGCTGACGTATTATAGACATCCTTTTCTAGTCAGGACAGATCAAAGAACAGCTGCTTCAGACAGTCCCTCCTTATTTTAGGATGTACCATTCTTGGTATATTCTTCTAGGTAATTAATTGTAGGCAAGAGGGAAAGGGCTAAGTCAGCCACAGCCACCCAGAACCTGTCCTGAGATTGGAAGGTGCCAGGAACTGCTCTAGGCACTGAATGCATTCAGGGAAGAAGAGACAAAGGTTCTCTGTTCATGAAGTTCTTCCCTGGTACAGTAAGTCAACAGTGAGTTAAAGTCAAAGAATGGTGAATACTATAAAGAAAATAACAGTGAGTGATGCATGGTGATGGATGGTGAACCTTTTAGAGCTTTCAGTGCTAATAAACAGCTGGCTGTGGCATGCTTGCTGTAGATTTGCCACCGCTATACCTGAGCATTGGCTCCCAGTGTGTTTGGGGAACCTGAGGGCCTTCATTGCCCTTTCAGACATTGAAGTAAAAAGTGACTTTCATAATAGCACCCCCATACTCTCAGGATTGTGTAACTGAGTTTTCCAATAGCTACATGATACATATTTTCATAACAGTTTGAATGCAGAAGCCAGTTAGAACACAGCTGTCTTCTGTTAAGCTAGATGTTAAAGAGATTTGCAAAAATGTAAAACATTTCCACTCTTGCTAATGAATGTGTCCTTTTAAAAGGACACATAAATAATAATCTTTCTTATTTTTATATAGTAAATATCGATATAACATACATGGTAATCTGAAGCTCTTTGAGATTGCCAATTTTAAAAGGCATTGTAAAGTGACTCTGACATCCAGAAGTTTGATAAACACTGTTCTAGGGGGTCAGTGGGTTCCCCTTTTTAGACCATGTGGTGAAAAAAACTTTCTGAGATGTCGACATGTAAGTCGAGAACTGATGGGAGAAGAGAACATTCTCGGCAAGATCCAAATTCCTCACTGGCACGTAGTCAGTGCCTTCCCTATTTTTATTCTCACTGATATGTCAAGGCAGGGACTTTTGCTTCGGTCATCTCTGATTTCCTATTGCTTACTGCTTTACTTACTACTTATTAGGAATTTGTTACCTTTTAATGAGACTGTTTATTACATTTCCAAACAAAGACAAACTTTTGGAAGGAGGTTCAGCTTTTTGTTGTTCACAGCACACTAAAATGTACTTTAAAAACTTTAATGTTGGCCAGGATCTGTATGTCTTATTAAATTAATTTCCTCTGAATGAAAAAAGATCATATTGGAGTTTTATGCATGACTTTTAGTATTAGGGTTTTGTGTTCCACTCATGTTTCTTAAAGGTAAATCTGTTTTTGCAATCTTTATGCTTTGGGGCTTTAATTTGAGGTATATTTATTAATGGACGCAGACTCTGGTTTTTTGTCTTTATTATACCCTTTAAGAATAGTAGCAGTTTAAAAAGTGAATAGTAGGAAAAGAAAAAGGAAATAATGGGTTTATATGAAGTAAAAATAAAACAAAATTATGTGGTGTCATGTGAATTATGTGTGTGACATTATATCATGTGACATGATATGAATGAATGAGCAAGGTGTTAATGCCAGAATTTAAAAAAATTAGAAAGTAACTAAATTTTTAATGTTTTAGTGTACAAAATTAGTTGTGATTCTGAAAGCTTGAATATAGTATGCTTCTTAGCTGTATCATCAGAGGTAAAAATGTGCTAGTGTGATTGCTTACCTGTGGTCCAGGTTAGCTTTGAACTTCTGGTGGTCTTCCTGCCTCAGCCTCTGAGTGCTGGGATTACAAACATGTGCCATCATGCTCAGCCTATTACAATCATGTCTTAAAATTAATACTAAATATCTGTTCATATTTTATTTTAGTTTCTTTTCACTGTTAAGTTGTTAGTAATATTATTGCATAGACTATTAATCAGCATTGTGTGTACCCATAAATGTGTGCCTGCTCGAGGTTCTGTGTTTTGTTATTTTGATATCTAAAAAACCACTAGTTTATATAACTTAGAATTTTTTGAACATCCTAACTTTCCAGAATCTTGTCTTATCCCTGTGAGTGTGATAACCTTGAGTTAGGGTTTATTGATGAGTTAATAAATGCATCAATACCTGAGTAGTTAATTTTTTTCATAACTAGAGATCCTATTTGCACTCTTAGGAAATAATGACAACTTTCACAACAGTCTCAACCAGAGCTGACACTAGTATTTTTGCCTGGTAATTTTAGTTAATGCAGTGTAAAAATTTCATATTTGTTTTAGCTTTCCATCTGTGAGATATTAAGAGTTGTGGCAAGGTTGCTTTGTTACTGTTTTGGAGCTAGCTTTAATTGATGTTGAATTGTGGCTTTCCCTGCACACAGGGTAAGTAGAAAGATTGCAGGCATCTAGTGAACATTTCCCCTTTAATGTGTTCATTAGTGTTGGCAAGTCCAGGTTTCAGCACATGTCAGTAATTTACATTTCATTGTGGAGAGGCTGCCCTTGTTCCAGAGTTGCTTCTGAGCCTGATGAATATATATTGGGAATAAACAGAGTAGAAGAATTGAAAGCCAAATACCCTGCCAGGTCTTTCAGTTAGTTCTGAAGCTTCCAGTGGATCTCTGATTAGCAATGCATGAAGCCAATGCAAATGCAAAGAGGAGGCCTACAAAAGTTGTCGCAGGTAGGCTCTCCCGCTTAAATCCTTTTTTGTGACTACCTTTGCATTTCATTTATCCCACATTCTTTTTTTATGGCAGGCTTTCTGTTAAAAGTGAAAATATTCTATTAGAGCTAGGAAGCAAATGACACAGGACCCACCTGGTTCCTTACCCGTGTAGCTTTTGAGGCCAATGTGATTGTTAGGCTGTGAGTCATCGAGCAAGGGCTTGATAGGTCTTGTGTCTCCCAGGGATCGAATGATGGTGATTGGGGTCTTGGTTGGGATGCCTTCTGGAATTCAGTTTTCCCTCTTTCCCTGATTAGTGCCAGCTTGTCTGGCTTTGAAAGCTTGCACAGAGCAGTAAAGGGCCCTGGTGAGGCTGCGGTTAGTGTTGCTTGACATAAGGACAGGACTCTTATTAATGTTGCTTTGAAACTGTGTTTGAGAAAGTCTTTCATTTTTGTAGCAAAATTTGATGTAATGAAACATTTTTCAAATGGAGGATCTTTTTACAAGTCACTTCATAATGGAGTAGCATTAGAAAACACTAATATATATCTCTTTAGAAGAAAATGTTATAATTTTTAATACAGATTGTTTATGTTAATATAAAAATATAGGTTTATTGCAAGACAACAAGTTTTAATATTGCGAGCTGTGTATGTGTGTGATTGTTTATGTTACTATGTAAATGTTTGTTTATGTTACTATCTATTGTGTTTGTGGTCCTAGCCAAAACATTCAGTTTAAGTTAAAAGTTTTAAGAAGCTGAGCACGGGTGACACATTCTGGTGGCTGAGGCAGGAGGATTACAAATCCAAGCCCAGCCTGGCATTTTAGTGATTTAGAAAGACCTTATTTCAGAGTATAAAATTTTTTAAAGAAAGGGCTGAGTTGTGATTCAGAGTGAGCCCTAGGTTCAATCCATATAACTGTGTACACCACTCTCACAGTTTTGTTCTTAATTCATATTAGGATGCAAAGACAATGAGCTTCTGACTAACATTCTTGAAAACTGCATGTATTCAAATCAGATTGTTATTTTATGATAAATCCAGTTAGATAATTTATACTTCAATCATTTAAATATGAACACGGAAGTACCATTTTTTAGGCTTTTATATTGGCTTTTTAAAAATTTGAGTTTTAAGAGAGAGGAGCAATATTAAGTAATGTGATTTTGGGAAAATTTTTATATGTATGAAGATACAAGTGCAGATCTTGAGAGTATTTGTTCTGTAATGTTCTAATCAGTGTTTGTGACCATTGTGAAAACATTAACAGTAAATTTGACTTCTAGATGACTCCGTGAAACTATTCTTTTTGTATAATTGCCAGATAAAAGCTCCATGGAATTAAGTTCTGGAAAATCACTTGTAAAATTGTGGGAATATCAGTGATTTTTAGTATTTAACTGTCCAAACTGTCATCTCTATGGGTTCTCTCTCTCCATTGGGCTAAAAAAAAAAAAAAAAATTGAAAAACTTTTCTCAGCCAGTTAGAATTGAAAGTGACATCTGCTTTTAATTGGTGTTTTATTTTCTTCCAAGTCAGTAAAAATTCGGTAAGACATGAATTATCAAATTTTGCAATGCTAAGCAACTTGTCAAGTGACAGAAAGCAGTGCCTTGAGCAGTTGTACAGATGGGAAGTGTTAAAATGTTGATTAATCTTCCAGAGTTCTGATTATGGCTGTGGAATGGTAATGCTTACATAACCACTGCCAGGTCTCCAGCGTCAAAAAGTGTTCATGTGTTAATTTTGTAGACTTTTGCCTACTATTGGCATTATGCTCCTATGAGCATTTAATTAATTTTAGTGATACTTTATCTAGGAGACATAGTTACAAAAAAGTATGTAGAATTCTTCTGCTTCTTGCATCTATTATTTACTAAATATTTTCACTAAATTCTTTATAAAACATTGAAAAACAGTCTGAAAGAGAACTTGAAGTTGTATTTGCACATGTTCTTCCTGTGTTGAGAAGGGAGTATTTGAATGTTGGCCAAGAAAGGTTTGTATGGCCCCCTGTTGGACATGAAAATGGATTATTTCTGTTTTTACCATTTATAAAACATTTTAAGATATAAAACATTAGGATAAAGAAATCAGTCCCTTCAAGTAGAGCATGCAGAGGTAATGCAACACTTCAAATAGTGTCACATCCAAAAAGACTAACAGAAATATTTGTACTGATTATATTTTAACTTTCTAGCAACTGAAAGCTAAAATATGGGACTAAATAATCTCCTTATATAAAGTATATATTTGAAAATTCACTTATGCAGGTGGCATTGCTACCTTTGCTAATTACTTATACGAACATTAATTTTTTTTCCCGTTTGAATGGTTTTCTTATATTTGAAGTAGAATTTTGTTTTAAAGGTAACTGAGAGTTACAGCAACAATTCTGAGATTAGTTTCTGTTATTACTGGCCTTTAATTCAAGTTTTCCTTTTTGCTTTCCACTTTTGAATACCTGATAAATGTATGTGATGTAGTAATATATTTTTGCTACCAGAAGTCACTGGATTATTTAATTTGGTTCTAGAAATCTTGTCCTGTATGGGTTTCGTTTAGCTTGAAAGAGTAGAAATGATGTATGGACAAGTGAACTAATGGTTTGAAGTATAGTTAGTTGATGAGCTGCATCTTAAAACTGATGGCTAAGATTAGCAGTTCTTACACATTTATAGAATATAATTGAAAAATAGAAAATTTAGGTCTTTTTTTTTTTTGACAAGTTAACATTACTTTTATTTGCATTTATTTTATGTCTTAATTTACTCCCGTGCCATAAGTTTTTGTTTCTTCAGTTTCTTCTGGGATATCTTTTTCTTCTGTGCAACTTCTTCTTCTGGTTTAGGGACAATTTGTTCCTTTTCAGTAAGGACATCTCAATGTGGCAGGGGGAGCTCATGTACGGGTTAATCCAGCCATGAGCTCTCTATGTACGGTGGCGCATCTTGGGTGCCTTGTTCACCTGGATATGTTCAATGACCAGAGAATCTACATCTAAACCCTTAAGTTCAGCATTACTCTCTGCATTCTTCAGCATGTGCAGCAAAAACTCAGCACTTTTTTGGGCCACCGACCCTGTGTCCAGCCCCACTGTTTGGCCTGGGCACACCTACCAACTCCACTGTTGTAACGTCTAATTGGCACAAATTGCTTCTTTAATGTGACATCCTTCAGGTACTTGGTGGCCTTTCGGATATGCATACCTTTAATGGCCTGGGCAGTTTCATGGGTGTTCTTAAAGTGAACACGAAGATTTGAGCCTCTTGATTTGCATGATTTTGTGGGGTTTTCTGGGTCAAGAGAGTAGCGAACCATTTTCACAGGGCACCTCAGGCTGCTTATAGGAAGAGCTTTTTTTTTTTTTTTTTTTTTTTTAAGGTTTTTTGAGACAGAGTTTCGTTTTGTAGTTCAGGCTGGCCCTGAGCTCAGCCTCAAACTCACATCACAGCAATCCTCCTGCTTCTACCTCCCGAGTGCTGGGATTACAGGTGTGAGCCACCACACCCGGCACTGTGCTATGTGGTACTGGTTGCTGCTGGGCGTGAGTCTCCACGCCCAGTATTGTATGTGGTTATCCGGGATTGAACCCGGGTCCTTGCGCTTGCAAGACAGGCGCCGGAACCACTGCGCTAAATCCCTGGCCCCGAAAATTTAAGTCTTTGTAAACTGTACAAAACAGTTTTATAGGGCCAGGGATTTAGCTCAGTGGTTCTGGCGCCTGTCTTGCAAGCGCAAGGGCCTTGGTTCGATTGATCTCCACCCTACCCCATCCACATACTATACTGGGCATGGAGACTTACTCCCAGCAGCAATCAGTACCACGTACCACAGTGCCACAGTGCCGGGCATGGTGGCTCATGTCTGTAATCCTGGCACTCTGGAGGCAGAGGCAGGAGGATTGCTGTGATGTGAGTTTGAGGCTGAGCTCAGGGTCAGCCTGAACCACAAAGCGAGACCTGGCCTCAAAAAAAAAACGCCTAAAACACCAAAAAACAAAAAGCCAAAGAAACCCCCGCACAAAACATTTTTATACTCATTTTGATGCCTGATAACTTCAAGGTTCATTGCTCCTTTATGTTTTTCAAATTATTTGCTTCTCAATGCAGAAGGCTTTAATTTACCCCCCACCGATAAGCCCCAAATGAGTTTTTAAGAATTTT
>PVIR01044734.1:0-11112 GCA_004026965.1 Petromus typicus
TATCTATCCTTAGTATTATCACTTTTCATATAATAGTTCTTATATACTAATCTAATAGAAGAATAAGTCATTTTGGTTTCAGAAGATATAGAACTAAATGTATTGGTGTAAATAAACTACCTTTCTTACTAGTATTTCTATACCCCACACAGATGATAATCCCTTTCAGTCTTTGAACACTCAATAAAAATAACAAAAGAAATTATTCCATGTTGGGAGATTTGTAGTGCGATGAATAATAAATGTTAGAAATCATGTACCTCAGTAGTGGATGTAGCTAAGCAGCAATAGCACCAGCCTGGCAAGCGCAAGGCCCTGAATTCAATCTCAGTGCTAAAAAAAGAGAGAAATAATTTATCTTTGTAGTTATCTAAGTTCTTCAGATAATAGTCTGTATTACTGCTGTCATATTTATGTACTTATTTAAAAATTGTTTCAAACTTAATTTTTCTCAGTATTCAGATTTATACACAAATTACATTATGTATAAATTATATAAATTACACATCTAAAATTTTTGTATTTTAAACTCTTTTTAGATCTTTGTTATGTAACCTGGTTGAGATCAAATTGGGATGCTATGAGTTAGAGCCAAATAAAAGCCAGTCCGCTGAGGATTATCTTAAATCCTTCATGGAGACAGAAGTAAAGCCCTTGTGGCCTAAGGGCTGGATGCAGGCGAGGTAAGAAATCTGACTTCTGGAGTTCTGTTTCGCTCTTTTGTTATTGCTGTGATGATATGCTAATGATAGCCATGCACACAAATACACATGTCACATTGATTTTGCTAAGAAGTTAATGTGTTTGGGCCAGGGATTTTTAAGCTCAGTGGTTCCAGTGTCTGCCCAGCAAGCTCAAGGCCCCAAATTGAACCGACCATCACATGCCACAATGCTGGGCATGGTGGTTTACACCTGTAATCCCAGCACTTAGTAACCATGTATCATGCTGCAAGGTGTGGTAACTCATATCTATAATCCTAGAACTCAGAAGGCAAAGGCAGGAGGATTGGTATGAGTTCGAGGCTAGCCTGGGCTACCCTGGGCTCCGTAGTGAGTTCAGGGCTGACCTGAACTAGAAAGTTGAGACCCTGTCTTAAAAAAAAAAAAAAAAGTTAATGTGTTGAACATCTTATACAGTATCTCAGATGTTCGCTGTTTTGCAAGCTAAAAGCACTTTAAAAGACAAAACAGCTGTTCCTTTGGCCATGGAACTGAAGGCATAGAGGCATAAAGGTAACTGGGCAGGGTGGCGCCCTATAGTACTGACATTCAGAAAGCTTGTGGCAGGAGTATCGAAGGTGGAGCCCAGCCTGGGCAACCTTCTTAACTTGGTGAGATGAATCATTTCTGTCTCAGAAATCATTTTTTAGCTATGAGTTTTTAGTTTTAGTTTTAGTTTTTAGTTTTTAGCTATGGGAGTTTTAAAGGTATCAAAATTAATAAGCTTGGCTACCTGAACTCATCATCTTAAAATGCTCCACTTGAAATCAGCAGAAAGTATCTTTTCTGTTGCTCTGTTAAAACTTGTAAATAGAGGAACATTGAACTCTCCATAAATTAGGTTGAATATACTGTACCATTATACCCTTTACTTGCTAAGTAATAGCCTATTGAAAATTCATTGATTTTTAAAAATAGATAATGCAACCGGATGTGGTGGCACAAAACTAGTCCCATCCTTCAGGTGGCTGAGGTAGGAGAATCACCTAGTTCAGGGCCAGCCTGGGCTACAAAGTGAGACCCTGTCTTAAAGAAAAAAAAGTAAAGCAATTATGTTCTTACCTGTTATAAAAGATAATTTTGTCTTTTTAATTTTCCAGAATGCTTTTTAAGGAAAGCCGAAGTGTGCATAATCATCTTACTTCTGCTCCGTGAGTAAACACAGGCTCCATATCTCTTCATTTTATTTATATTATGTCTTTATTAAAAAAAAATCATGTATGAAATGCTAGTTGAAATAGAATTTAAACATACATTTAGGGAATCTTCATTAAAAAAATAATCATTTGATTCTTTGCCACGGACCGCTCGCGGCGTGGGGATCTAGGGAGCACTGAAGTCAGGAATGGACGGAGTCGGCGATGACAGACAACACCCTAACACAAGAGAGGCTGGTGATGCTGTTGCAATTTTTACTGAAGTGAAGCCTTTTTTTATATAGAAGTTACAGCTGGATAGTGATTTTATTTTATAATTTTTTAACAGAGATAACAAAAAAATAGACAGACTTGTTTTATTTTGGGCACAAGGGCAGTTAATTACTATGAAAGCGTCGGTGAAGGTCTGTTTTTTGGCAGGGGTTGTTTTGTTCAGTGCACCTGGGGTCGTAACGACCTATATGCCTATTTAATTGGGAGTGTCAGTAAAAGTGTTATCGTGTTGTGAAGGTCAGCAGTGCTGGCAGCTGTTATGAAGCTGATTTTACTGGGAAGAAGCATAAGTCTTTATAAACACTTTTTTTTTCTTTTTGATGTTATAACACATCAAAAAAAGGGGGGTCACTTTTAAAGCACTAAATTTTGAAAAATAATCGCTAAGTCTGGGAACTAAGTGGCGCCAAGCTCTTGAGGCAATGAATACACAAGGTTAGCAAGCCAAGGTTATTACTAGATAGAGGACGAGAGCAGTAATACAATAAGCAAAAGCACACTAGGGGTTTTTTTTGGCTGGGACACTGCACATGTTTCTGCGAGGCTTAGCTCTGGGGAGCACATACCTCCAAGCCTGGGGGTCTTTGTCCATGAGGATCTCTGTTGCTATGCCAAGGCTTTTGGCGTGGCCATGGCAATTCTTGCCTGTCAAAGCACATCTGTTGAAATAATATTTGGGCTATTCTTCAAAACTTCAATCCAGATTCACCTAGGTTCTGGTGTAGGGAACTATAGAAGCAGGTGAGCTCTGTGGTTTCCCTTTGTCCCCAGGCCTCTGGCCCTGCAGTATTTGTTGAGCTCTTACTGACCTTCTACCTGGGTGATCTGTAGCCATCTTCTGCCCTGAGCTCACCAGAACTCTTTGATACCTACCTAACTTGGCCTGGGGAAACATGCTAGTCTAGAACACTGATCTACTCTTCAGGTATTTCCTGTCAGAACTGGATGTTTTCTTAGCTAAGTGAAATTTTATTTTTCCTTTCTGTGTTGGGGTTTAAATCCAAGGCCTAGCATATACTCTTACCACTGAGCCACAACCCCAGCCCAGCAAACTGAATTATCATTCTCCTCCTCTTGGTATATAGGAAAAGGGTAATTTGTCTGTTCCGGTTTTTGATGACTGTTGGTCAACTCCAGGTCATACTTGCATGTACAAATTAGGACTGCTTTTCTATAGCCTGCAATATAGTTTGTTTGTTTGTTTCTTTGTTTTTTGAGACAGGGTCTTGCTTTTGTACTTCAGGCTGGCCCTGAACTCACTATGTAGCACAAGCAAGCCTCAAACTCACAGCAATCCTCCTGGCTGTGCCACCTGATCGCTGGGATTACAGACGTGAGCCACCACGCTCAGCATTGCAATGTGTGGTACTGATTGCTTGTGGGCATGAGCCACCCGCCCAGTATTGTGCTATGTGGTTACCAGGGATCGAACTCAGGCCATTCGCTTGCAAGGCTGATGCTGGAACCATTGAGCTAAACCCTTGGCCTGCAAATATGGCATAAAAGAATTATTAAAATGTAAAATTACTGGGGCCAGGGATTTAGCTCAATGGTTCCAGCACCTGTTTTGCAAGCGCAAGGGCCGGGGTTTGGTCCCCGTAACCACATACAGTGCTGAGTGTGGAGATTCATGCCCAGCAGCAATCAGCACCACATACCCCACAGTGTTGGACGGTGGCTCACACCTGTAATCCCAGCACTCGGGAGGCAAAGGCAGGAGGATTGCTGTGATAAGAGTTTGAAGCTGAGCTCAGGGCCGGCCTGAACTACAAAGCAAGACCCTGACTCAAAAAGGGGAAAAATATATATATATGCATACATACATACACACACATACATACGTATACATATTTATATTTATATCATATTTTTATATATTTATATATTTTTTTTTAATTACTGAGTTGCTAAGAATTTAGAGTGCTCTAATTCCATGTTCTGCTAAAGAATATGATTAGTATATTTTGGATAACATTTCAAAATTTCCAGAAGGCAGGAAGAGAATGGGGAGGAAAAGTGGAATAAAAAGAATTAATATATGTTAAGTACAAATACAATTCCTAAGTGAATATAAATATGTACAGCAAACATACTAACAAGAAATTTCTTAAAATTTTTTTGCACATATGTTTACATTAGATGAAATTCTTTAATTTTTAGGAATGGAGTATCATCAAGGATCTATTGAATTGATTTAAGGATCTATTGAATTGATTGTGGCTTTCAGTTCTTATTATTCTTGGGTTTGTATGTATTTTTGAGATGGCATTTCACATTGCCGAAGCTTGTCTTGAGTTCCTGGTCTCTTGTGAGCCTCCCAAATCCAGAATAATTGGGGACATGGCTCTTTATTCTTGTTCTTTGAGTAATCTAATTTCATACATATGCATTATAATTCAGGTATAAATAACCTGTGCTTTTTTTTTTTTGAGACAGGGTCTCCCTTTGGAGTTCAGGCTGGCCCTGAGTTCAACCTCAAACTCACATCACAGCAATCCTCCTGCCTCTGCCTCCCAAGTGCTGGGATTACAGGCGTGAGCCACCACGCCTGGCACTGTGCTATGTAGTACTGGTTGCTGCTGGGATGGGTGTGAGTCTCCACACCGAGTATTGTATGTGGTTTTTGGGGATTGAACAGGGCCCCTGTGCTTGCAAGACAGGTACCAGAATCACTGAGCCAAATTCCCAGCCAATAACTTGTGCTTTTAATCCTAAAAGCATTTTATATAGAATGTTTCCCACAGATTTTTTTTCCCTTTAGTTGCCATTTATTTATTTTTTATTTATTTAGTACCAGGGATTGAATTTGTGACCTTGTGCTTGCAAGACAGGCATTGGAACCACTCAGCTAAATCCCCAGCCCCCACTCAGTTTTTTAAAACAGCCTCATCTGTTGCAGTGGTGCACACACTTGTAATCCGAGCACTCTGAAAGCTGAGGCAGGAAATTTACCATGCAATCAGGCCAGCCTGCGCTACATAGTGAATTTAAGGCCAGCCTGAAATACATAGCCAGACCTTGCCTGAGAAAATAAAATAAGGTCCAGGGATTTAGCTCAGTGGTTCCAGTGGTTGCCTGGCATTTGGCAAACACAAAGCCCAAGTTTGATCCCCAGTAACCACATAGCACAATGCTGGGCGTGGTGACTCATGCCCATCAACAATCAGTACCATGCACTACAATGCTAGGCATGGTGGCTCACACTTGTAATCCCAGCACTCAAGAGGCACAGGCAGGAGGATTAGTATGAGTTCAAGGCTTGTTTGGGCTACATAGAAGCTCAGCGCCAGCCTGAACTACAAAGTGAGATTGTGTCTCAAAAAATCAAAAACAGCCGGGCATGGTGGCTCACGCCTGTAATCCCAGCACTCGGGAGGCAGAGGCAGGAGGATTGTGATGTGAGTTTGAGGCTGAGCTCAGGGCCAGCCCGAACCACAAAAGCGAGACCCTGTCTCAAAAAAACCTAAAAAAAAAAAAAAAAAATCAAAAACAAAATAAAACCAAACAACATCACCAGCAAAAACCACCAAAATATAACAATACCTAGCTTCTTTATTTTAGCTAATTGTATTTAATTTTGTGCTAAAATACTGCAGTAGGTACACATACAGGTCTTTTGCTCTACTGGCCCTCACTAAAAACAATGTTGATATTTTCTGATTGTCTTTTTTAATTAGTACATTTTTTTTTAGATTTTTTGAGACTGGGTCTTGCTTTGTAGTTCAGGCTGGCCCTGGGCTCAGCCTCAAACTCACATCACAGCAATCCTCCTGCCTCTGCCTCCCGAGTGCTGGGATTACAGGCGTGAGCCACCACGCCCGGCACTGTGGTATGTGGTACTGGTTGCTGCTGGGCGTGAGTCTCCACACCCAGTATTGTTATGTGGTTACCGGGGATCAAACCCTGGTCCTTGTGCTTGCATGACAGGTGCCGGAACCACTCAGCTAAATCCCCAGCCCCTACATAACACATTTTGATTCTTCTCTCTTTTTATATGCTCTGCACTCTCTCCTCCCTCTTGATCCTTCCAACTCTTAGTCTCCTTCTCATTTAGAAAAGCTCTATTTTTTTTCCAGAAAGAATTTTATTTGAATTTTAGACTTTTCTCTTCAGGGTAGTAGGCTCCATTCTCTTTTTCTTTTTAAGCTTTATTTTCCTTTTTCTCCCTTCAATTCTGTTTCTTACTCTCCCTTTCCTCCCTTCTACCTCTCCAGTTCTCCTACCTGTTTGAGAAAGATATCCCTACGTCCTATTTGTCTTCTACTTTGAGATACATAAATATAATATGGATATATATTGAGTTTTCCATATAAGAGAAACCATGTGATGATGTTGAAGCTTGTGTCTGACTTACTTCACTTAATATTAAAGTCTCAAGTTACTTCCACTTAATCTACAAATGCCTCAAGTTTTTCTTTATGGCAATATACTACTCCTTTCTATATAAATAATACATTTTCTTTATCAATTTATCTTTTGATGAGAATATAGTTTATTTTCAAGATTTAACCCTTATAAATTGTTCTGCTATCAGAATCATGGGTAGGTGACCAGACTGCCCTGATCCAGACTCTGATCCCTTCCCCCAAATGCTTTGACTTGCACCCCTATTGGACCAGTATTAGCTAAGCTACTATGATTATAATCCCGTATGTTGATTGTTGTTTAGCTTGTAGATGCCCAAATTGTGATTTTGTGTCTATTTTTAGTTTTTTGAGAATGTCCATACTGATTGCCAAGGTAGTTGTACAAATTAACATCTCTGCAAACAATATACAAGAATTTCTTTTCCCCATATTTTTGTCAGCATTTGTTATTACTTGTTTTTTTGACGATAGTCATTTTTTCTAAGGTAAGATGTTGTCCAGTGTTGTTTTAACTTGTATTTCTCTAACGTTCAGCAAGGTTGAGCATTCTTTGTGTATTTATCGATTATTTATATTTCTGCTGATGGGGTCCCTGGTGGTCTAGTGGCTAGGATTTATACTTATGCTAAGAAGAGTCTATTCACGGGGCCGGGGAGTTAGCTCAGTGGTTCCGGCCCCTGTCTTTCAAGGGCAAGGACCCGGGTTCGATCCCCGGTAACCACATACCATACTGGGCGTGGAGACTCACACCCAGCAGCAACCAGTACCACACACCACAGTGCCGGGCGTGGTGGCTCACACCTATAATCCCAGCACTTGGGAGGCAGAGGCAGGAGGATTGCTGTGATGTGAGTTGGAGGCTGAGCAAGGGCCAGCCTGAACTACAAAGTGAGACCCTGTCTAAAAAAAAAAAAAGAAGAGTCTGTCACTTTAGTTTCCCATTTTTTGATGAGGTCTTGTATTTGGGAGAACAAGTATTTTTTTGAGTTTTTTTATATATTCTAGATGTTAGTCTTCTGTCTGATAAGTAGCTGGCAGATTTTTTTCTCATTCTGTAGGCTGTCTTTCTGTTGTTTTCTTTGCTTTGCAGAAGCTTTTTAATTTGATAAGATCCCATGTGTTGACTTGGTATTATTTCTTGTGCCATTGGGGGTCTATTTAGAAGGTCTTTGCCTACACCTGTGTCTTCAAGAATTTTACCTATTTTATCTTCCAGCAGATTGTTTTTGTTTTAACATTTAGATTTTTGACTCATTTTGACTTTTGTTTGTCACATGGTAAGAGAGATGGATCTCGACTCAATCTCCTGCTTGTGGATAGCCAGCTTTCCTAATACCATTTACTGAAGAATCTGTCTTTCCTCCAGTCTATTCTTTTTACCCCTGTCTCAAAAATCAAAAAGCAGACTTGCCTGGAGTGGTTTCTCCATCCTCTGTTCTTTTTCTGTTTATCTGTAAATCTGTTTTTGTCTCAGTACCATGCTGTTACCACCACCGTAGCATTGTGCTATAACTGGAATCTGAGGTTGTGGTGTCTCACACTCTACCCCTGACCAGGATTACTTTTGCTATTTTGGGTCTCTTGTTCCATGTGAATTTTAAGATTACTTTCTCCAGTTCTGTGAGGAATGCTATTGGTATATTTTTTGGAATTGTGTTAAATCTCTGTATCAGTTTCGAAAGTATATCCATTTGGACAGTATTGGTCCTATCTATCCAGGAATGGGCTATCTTACCACCTCCTAATCTCTAGTTTGACCTCCTTTTTCATAGTACTCTAGGTTCTGTTGTAGAAATCTTTTACCTCCTCAGTTATATTAATTCCTAAGTATTTAATTTTCTTGATGCTACTGTGAATGGTAATGTTTTCCTGATTTATTTCTCATTGAGTTCATTATTGGTGTACCAGAACCCTATTGACTTTTCTTTTTTTTTTGAGACAGGGTCTCCCTTTGTAGTTCAGGCTGGCAGTGAACTCATTATGTAGTCCAGGCAAGCCTTGAATTCACAGAAGTCCTCCTGCTTCTGCCTCTTGAGTGCTGGGATTACAGGTGTGAGTCACCACTACCAGCATTGTGCTATGTGGTACTGATTGCTGATGGACGTGAATCACCACACCTGGCATTGTGCCATGTGGTTACTGGGATAGAACTAGAGATCTTGTACTTGCAAGGCAGGTGCTAGAACTACTGAGTTAAATCCCTGGCCCCCCTGATTGACTTTTTTTTTTGAGACAGGGTCTCACTTTGTAGTTCAGGCTGGCCGTGAGCTCAGCCTCAAATTCACAGCAATCTTCCTGCCTCTACCTCCGAAGTGCTAGGATTACAGGCACGAGCTACCATGCCCAGCACTGTGGTACATGGTACTGATTGCTGGTGGGCGTGAGTCTCTATGCCCAGTATTGTTGTATGTGGTTATCAAGCTATGAACCTGGGACCTTGTGCTTTCAAGACAGAAGCCAGAACCACTGAACTAAATCCCCTGCTCCCCCTATTGACTTTTTGTGTTGATTTGATATCCTGCTAAGTTAGAAAATTCAGTCTGTTTTACCGTGGAATTTTTTTGGGTCTTCTGTGTAAAGAATCACATTATCTGGGGCCGGGGATATAACTCAGTGGTTCCGACGCCTGTCTTATAAGCGCAAGGACCCGGGTTCGATCCCCGGTAACCACATAACAATACTGGGCGTGGAGACTCACGCCCAGCAGCAACCAGTACCACATACCACAGTGCCGGGCGTGGTGGCTCACGCCTGTAATCCCAGCACTCGGGAGGCAGAGGCAGGAGGATTGCTGTGATGTGAGTTTGAGGCTGAGTTTGGGGCCAGCCTGAACTACAAAGTGAGACCGTCTCAAAAAAAAGGAAGCACATTATCTGCAAATGTTAATAAGTTGACTTCTTTCCCTGTACAGATCCCTTCTATTTCTTTCTCTTTCCTAATTACTTTGGCTAATGTTTTAAGTACTATACTGACTAGTGATGAGTGATGGTAGTGGACATTCTTGTCTTGTTCCTTACTTTAGAGGAAAAGTTTTCAGCCTTTTCTCATTTAATCTGATATTGTTAGTACTTTTGTCATAAATAACTTTTATCAGATGGAGATAAGCTCCTTCTGTACCTGTTTTATCCAAGGTTTTTAATCATAAACTGGTGTTGAGTTTATTGAAGGGGTTTTTTTGCATCTGTCACAATGATCATGTGATTTTTCTTTTTGCTTTTACTTATATGTTGTAGTGCATTTATTGATTTGCATATGTTGAGCCAACATAGGATGAGGCCTATTTGGTCATGATGTATGATCTTTTTGATAATTCATGGAATTCTGTTTGGTAGTGTCTTGCTAAGGATTTTTGCATCTGTGTTCATTTCAGAGTGTCTTAGTTACTTCTCTGGTGTCTGAGAAGGAATAACACTCAAAGTTAAAGGCAGAAAGGCTTTCTGTAGGTCACAGTTTGTAGAGATTTTACCTTATAGTTGGCTAACTCCAAGGCAAGGTGGAATGACAGAGTGGCACTGCAGAGGAGAAGCAGTTTGTGAAAGGAAGTAAGTAGCAGAGCAGCAGCAAGTGACAACAGGATCCCTTTTTTTGTCCCTTATATTCTATCCCAGCTACACCCCTGTAGGATGGGCCTTCCCATTATCTACACCCAGAATTATGCCAGACCAGTCAGTGGACTGTTTTAATAATCACACATCCTTGACCTCAGCATTACATATTCCAGGTCAGACCATCTTTGAAAAGGCCTGCCTGTGACTGTAGGAGGCTTAGGGTCTTCTAGACCCAGCCCATGCCAGAGAGATTGACACACAGTTCTTCTTTTTGGTTGGATCGTTGTCTGGTTTTGGCATTAGGGTAGTATTAGCTCCCAAAATAACTGTAGGAGTATTCTTTTTTCTGGAGGAATATTGGTATTATATCTTTCCTGAAGTTTTGATAGAATTCAGCAGTAACTCCATCAAATCCTGGGCTTTTCTTCGAGGTTGATAGTTTTGTTTACTTTTTCAGTTTCATTGCCTATTACTAGATTATTCAGAATTTTTAAGACTTTCTGGTTTAGTTTTAATAATTTGTCCATATCTAGAACCTCTCCATTTCTTTGAACTCTCCAGCCTCGTGGCATACAGGTCTATGAAGTATTTGCTAATAATCTTGTGCAATTTGGCAATGTCTGTTTCACCTTTTTCATGTCTTTTTCTTTCTTTCTTTTTTTTTTTTGGTAGCAGGGATCCAGCTCAGGACCTTGCACTTCCGAGGCAGCATCATCCCCAGCTCCTTTTCCATTTCTAATAGCACTGATTTGTGTTTATTTTTTCAGGTGATAGGATTAGCTAAGGATATTTCTGTTTTGTTTATTCTTTTAAAGAACCAGCTCTTCAGTTGACTGATTCTTGGTGTTGTTTTTTAGTCTCTATTTCATTGATTGTTCCTCTGGTCTTTATAATTCCCTTTTTTATAAAAGCTCTGGATTTGCATTGTTTCTCTAAGGCATATTATTAAGTTTTTTATTTGAGCTCATTCTGTTTTTCTGATGTGAGTATTCGCAACTGTAAATTGTGAATACAATTCACAACTGTATTCCCTCTTAGGACTGCT
>PVIR01044735.1:0-11090 GCA_004026965.1 Petromus typicus
TGGCTCAAACCTGTGGTCCTCCTCCTTTAGTTTCCTCAAGGGCTGGGATTAAAGGTGAATGCCATTACACGTGGCCCGAAGAACTTCTGAAATAGGTCATTCTTCTCCCACGACCTATGACAGCAACTCAATAAAATTTTATCTTTAAATTAAAATAAGTATATTTTGTAAACTGGTTAAATCAAGCACATGTATGTTGACTTATTTTTTGCAATGAGAACACTTTAAATGTACACTTTTAGCATTTTTCAATTATATAATGCACTGCTACTAAATATAATCATCATGTCATACAACAGCTCTCTTGGATTTCTTTCTCCGTAAATGGAATTGTGTCCTTTGACTGACATACTCATTTTTCCTGTGTGCCCCCATCCATGATAACCACCATTCTAATTCCTGCTTCTATAAATGCAACACTTTAGGATTTCACATGTAAATAAGATTACACACTATTCGCCTTTTAGTGCTGGGCTTATTTCACATAACATCAAATTTTTCAGGTCCCTCCATGTCGGTGCAAATAACAAGACTTTCTTTTTGTAAGGTTGTTTATGTGTCACATTTTTAATGCATCCATCCATTGACAAGCACTTACATTGATTATTGTACGAAATACCATAATAAACAGGCAAATTCTATTGATGTAGTTTCCCATGGATGTATACTCATAGTTTGGGTCCTGGATCAGAGGGTGGTTCAGTTTTTGTAAGCTATCTTCTCTAATTGACATTCCCATCTACAGTGTACAAAGCTTTTCTTTTCTCCATATCTCCATAAGTATTTCTTATTGTTGTTTTCATTACTGATTATCAAATACTAGGTCATGGCATTTCATTCTGGGATCAATTTACATTTGTTAGATATTGGTGTGAAATGGACCAGTACGTTTCACCTACATATCTGTTGGCCATTTATTTCAAAGGTCAGATTTTTTCTTCCTATGAAGTTGTTCATGTTCTTCATTTATTTTGAAGTGACTGATACACTTTTACTGAAATCCCAAAGATATTTCAATCATGCCATTTTTCTCAGATATAAATTATAAGCATAACTACAGGACATATATACTGACTGTATTTTGACTGAAACTGAACAACAAGCAGAATATTTAATTAATCCTGTTGGGATTAGCAATACAAAAGTAAAGGCTAGAGGTGACCAGTGGAAAATGTACACGAGGGTCTGCCAGTTAAGACTAATCATTACCAATTAAAAATGGAAACAGTGAAGCACTGTTCATAGTCTGATCCCCCTGCTCGAAGTGTGGACACACATGAAGCCCAACCCCTTTGTTAATAAGGTGAAGTAAGTAGAGGAGAATATGAAAGTAGCTTGAGTCAAATGCCTTAGTATATACCGATAAAAATTATTACAATAGTTATGCAACTTCTAAGTAGAATATCAAGGTTGCAGAAGATGTTTGTAATACATATTTCTTTAAGGTTTCAATGAAGTATTTGTAATGAACTGATTTTAAGGACCTGATTGTGGCTTTTCCTTTTTCACTACTGGTGTCAGGTCCCAGGGTTTTGCACCCCACTGCATGGTCTTTTCTGTGTTACTTACACACTTTTATTCTGAAGATTATTCCATAAAGAAAAACTTCAAAACATCTTTTTTATATGGGAACTTCTTTTAGCTCTAATTGAAGTTAAGTAAAGCAGATATTTTACAGAGTATTTGGTATATATTGCTAATATTTTCAGTGTATATACTTTACTCCTAAACTATGTATTTATTCTATAGTTAGATTTTATAGAAATAGAAGTAGTTACAAAGACACGTCTTCCTGCCAACATTTTTGTTTTAATATAGGGCTAGAAGGATCTGAATATCCACTTTTAAAAAAAGGCTGATAAATTATAATATTTCTAAAATGGAATTCTACACAGATTACAAACAAATATCTCTAGATATCTATATAACAATCTGCTCACAATATAGATTAATAAATAAGAAACATATCAGAAGCTACAGATATATACATATATCTGGGTATAAAGAGGAAAAATAGATGTGTAATTATAACTTACATATGCATCCTCACTCTTCTGAGTTGAGTAGGTGTTACATAAGTGTTCATGGTAATAACAAAAATCAGCAGTTAACTTTGACTTAATGCTGGGATAAGTTCTCTTCTAAGCTGAAGCCCATATTTATATTAAATGGCAGCCATGTTCATATTAAAAAGGTGGAGATGGGGACACTAAAAAGGGAGGATCCGTATCGTGCTCACAGCCACACAGCTGGTACGTGAAACACAGGAATCAGACTCAAAGCCCTACAGTGACAAGCAGGGTGCTCCGCTGCCTCTCATGCGTTCACTGCATGGATGGCACATTTTTGTTCGGATACACACAAGATAATCTCTAGATGTGCAGTGCATGTGGGATATTTTGACAGAGATCAATTGTGAGAACAGATGAAAAGGAAACTATCACTTCATACTCCAAAGATCTTTTAATCTGTGTACATTGAAACTGCACTTTCTACAGATACGTCTCAATGTACAAAGTGTGCACCATTTCTGGTTTGCAACCTTGGAACCTCAACTGCAGAATTTTAAATGACCTGGGTATAGCTCTATGCTTTCTGGTCTTATCTTTTGGAAGATTAATGTGAATTACAAACTCATGGATTCTTTGATTAATTCAAAAATTATGTACTTCCTGTGAATAAGATTGACTTTTGATTGCTTTGTACAGTACACAATTACATAAAATACACATAAAGCTCATCTTAATAGTCAGACGTGTAGAGTCTATTTGGTGTACTTACACATCCTGCCATGGACTATGAGCAAAATATAGCCGAACTTGATCAGAGTACTGTTTATAATTTAATACAGGACCTCAGAATGACTCCTTGTTGGTATGTTTCAGGAAAGGTCAGGCACCAGTGTGTTTCAGGAAATAAAACTCTGGTTTGAAGAATACGCCTTCTAAGCTGATTTTTATTACCTGGACTATAATAAGTTTTATAGGGCTTCTTTGTTAAATTGCCCTGACAATTTCCATTTCCAGTTGCTTCAATCATATTAACAGAAGGTGAAGTTCACAAATAGTAAAATATGTCATTGCACTGCATTTCAGTTTTCAGAAATAGATCACACACCTGACAAGCACACAAGACATAATATCTGGCATTCTAATTCATGTTTGGCTTGGCATAGCTTATCTGGGGCAGCACAAGATGCCCTAACACAAATGGAAGTATCTCATTACTCAGGAAATAAGACATGCCTGTACCAAACCCTTGACATATTCTATTAAACACATAAAAAGAACAGAATGTTCTCTCAAGGCAAGGCAATAAGGTCAAGGATGTTGGGTAAAAATTCACCTATAGATATCATAGTCTCTACAGTTTTAGAAATATAAATGCAGCATCCCACCAGAATTCATACATCTATTAAAGAAGCATTCCTCCTTCCAAAATATTATGCCATCCTCAGTAAGAATGAGGGCAGAATGTTTTTTGTTTTGTTTTGTTTTTTAGAAATTAAAAAAAAACTATATGGTTTCTGAAATCCCACTGATGTATCCCTGATTTATTAATTATTTAATTCAGTTGGTATCTTTTGAGACCCTGTATACCAGACATAAGACAAACACTGAAGAAAAGATCCAAAGTAAAGTGATCATGTCTGAATGTTTTAATCTTTTCAAAGTATAATGACAAGAGTCTGGGAAGGCCCAGGGAATAACACATAACAAACTATAGATGCAGATATTGTCCCTCAGAGTGGCACTGGAACAAGTGTCATCTACAGAGAAATCTAAAAAATGACTGTACTTCTTCATTAAGAGGGGTAAAGGAGGCAGCAAGAACAACTCTCCTGCACAGACCCAGACTTGAAAAAGAACATGACAAATCATTGACACCACTGCGTATAATTTATTATGTATGAGCATTTAGCCTTATACTAGTTTGATACTGTTTTCTGGCTGATGTTTATGCATGAGTCTGTCATATTCATTCCACACTGTGCATGTATTAATGACAGGGTCCTCATTTGTCTTGTATTTTCTTTCATCAGTTAATATGCCACATCCACCAAGCTGTTTGTTCTCAGATAAAGTAATAAATCATCTAAAATATTTAGAATAAAGGTTTAAAAAGAAATTGTTATAGAATTGGCTTTGACTCCAAAAAGTAAAGCTGATTTATAAAATTAGCATTAGTGTTTACAAGATGAAAGCCAAATGTTTGTGAGGGTAAATGTACCAATAGGAGCGAGTCAGAGGAATAGTATGAACTCCATCTGTACTTCAAAGCAAAATACAACAGTGTTTCTTTAACATGGACACAGGTTTCAGCATCTTATTCAAAGGAAAGTTCTAAAAATCTTGATATTGAGACATACACATGTTATTGTGATATCGGAATTACAATGGTTTTTTAAAAAAAAGGTTGAAAGAGGAATTTCCTTCAGCAAAACTCACTTTTTCAGTCACTCCTTTGTTCGGCATCTGCTATGTCAGGTATGTTTCTTGGCACAAAGCAGTGATGACTTCCCTGTTCTTCACTGTCCACAGTGTAGGGATGTGGAGACAGGCAGATGTCCCACCAACAGGCACTGCATGGCTTGTATGTGCTTATACAAGTTATGGTCATATTGATATACTTCGTATGTGCTTATACAAGTTATGGTCATATTGACATACTTGTATGTGTTCATACAAGTTATGGTCATATTGACATACTTGTATGTGCTTATACAAGTTATGGTCATATTGACATACTTGTATGTGTTCATACAAGTTATGGTCATATTGACATACTTTTACATCTGGAGAACAGGCTCTTATTAAACTCTTCTTCAAACTTGCCAGATTCCTTCATGTCTCTTCCAGAAACTGTAAAATCACCCTTCTAGCCAGTTAAAACCTGGAATAATTAAGGAAAGGTTCAGAACCTCATGCAGCCCTTTGGTTGGGCTCTGCAATTGTTTACAAATGGCAGTGTCATGCTACCAATTAATTTAATACTGTAGTTGTCACCTACTCATAAAATCTAAGAACAATAACATACTGATAAGATATAATTTATAAGTCTGAAGACATACCCAATGGAGCAATTCTGGTATCTCAAACAGTATATTTATGATTTTCCAACATATATGAGCATTTTGGCTTTAATAGGATATTCATAGTTAAGTTGTGAAGCAAAACAGTACTGTTTTCCCCTTGTCAAATATTATGTCTATTGATTTATCTTCTACAGTTGGCCTATTGCATAGGTTGTACATCATTAAACAATTCTGTTTCATGTGAGACATTTCATCAAAGCAAATATCCAACCTCCTAATTTTAAGAAAAAATTATTTTTAAAAACTTTTTAATCTTTATTAGTACATTACATAAATGCATCATGATTGCACTCCATAATGGGAATTTATACCAGTATAAGACACAACTTAATTCTCATTTTTTCCCATAGCCCTACCCACTCTACCACCCTCCCCATATACATAAAATTTGTTTCCTTACTTTTTTTGTTACAATCTCAACATTTTTCCCCTTCACCCTATTTTACATTGAGCATTTTCTATTTCACGATATATAACATACAATTCTAGGACTCATTTACATCTTTATTTTCTCATATCAGAGAAAAGATGCGATATGTACCTATCTGTGCCCTATTTATTTCACTTATGAGGATATCCTTAAGGTATGTCCATTTAAGTAGAAATGATTCAAACTTATCATTTTTATGGCAGAGTAATACTCCATTCTGTAGAAGAACCACAGCTTTTTTATCCAGTCTCCAGTTGATGGACACTTGGGTTGTTGTTTCCAAGACGTAGCAATCACAAATTGGGCTGCTATAAACATGGGTGCACGTATGTCACTGTGATATGAGTCTTTTAATTCTTGTGTGTATATACCTAGCAGGGCAATGGCCGGGTCAAATGGGACCGCCAATCCTAGGTTTTGAGGAATCTCCAAACTGATCTCCACAGGGATTGTACAAGTCTACAGTCCCACCAACAGTGGAGAAGGGTTCCTCCTTCTCCACAGCCTCGCCAATATTTGCCGTTGTCTGAATCTGAAATGGCAGCCATTCTGTGTGGAGTGAGGTGAAATCTCAGTGTTGTTTTCATTTGCATCTCTCGAATGACTAATGATGTTGAGCATTTCTTTATATGCTTCTTAGCTGTTTTTACTTCTTCCTCTGAAAAATATCTGTTCATTTCAGATGCCCATTTTTGAATAGGATCATTAAATTTGGGTGAGCTGATTTTTTTGAGCTCTTTATATATTCTAGATAATAGCCTTTTGTCTGAGGAACAGTTGGTAAAGATTTTTTCCCACATTGTTGGTTGCCTTTTTGCACTGTTGGTGGTTTCCTTTGCTGTGCAGAAGCTTTTTAAAAGAATGAGGTCCCGTTTGTTGATTTCCTCAGCCAATTCCTTTGCTATAGAAGTTTTGTTCATGAAGTATTTCCTTAAGCCAATGTCTTCAAGAGTTTTACCTAACCTGTTTTGCAGAAGGTTTAGAGTGTCTGTTTTAATATTTAGGTCTCTTATCCACTTTGATTTTAGCTTGGTACACGGTGAAAGAGTTAGATCTAGTTTTAGTCTTTGGCAAGTTAAAACCCAGTTTTTCCATCACCGTTTATTAAAGAGGCTATCTTTCCTCCATTCAGGGTTTTTGGCTCCTTTGTCAAAGATGAGGTGGCTCAGTGTATCTGGAGTAATTTCTGGATCTTCTAATCTACTCTATTGATCCTCTGTTACTTTTCCAGTACCAAGCAGTTTTTATCACAGTGGCTTTATAGTATAGTTTCAGGTTCGGAGTTGTGATACCCCCCCCCCCACCATGTTCCTGTTGCTTAAAATTGCTCTGACTATTCTAAGTCTTTTGTGGTTCCAGATGAAAGTTTGGATTTTTTTCTCTAGATCTGTGAAATATGCTGTTGGGATTTCAATCGGGATTGTATTGAATGTGTAGAGTAATTTTGGGAGTATAGCCATTTTGACAATATTGGTTCTTCCTACCCAGGAGCAAGGTATGTCTTTCCCTTTTTTTTATATCATCTTCTATCTCCTTTTTCAGAATGCTATAGTTTTCAGAGTAGAGGTCTTTCACCTCCTTGATAGATTGATTCCTAGGTATTTTATTTTTTGGAGGTGCTATTGTGAAAGGGACTGACTCTCCAATTTCTATCTCAGTGGGTCTACTGTTTGTTTACACGAAGGCTATTGATTTTTGAACGTTGACCTTGTAACCAGCTACGCGGCTAAAATTGGCGATTAGGTCCAGCAGTTTTTTAATGGAGTTTTTAGGATCCTCTAGATAGAGTATCATGTCATCAGCAAATAATGACAATTTAACTTCTTTTTTTCCAATCTTTATTCCTTTTATTTCTTTCTCTTGCCTAATTGGTATGGTTAATATTTCCAGAACTATATTGAACAGAAGGGGTGAGAGAGGACACCCTTGTCTTGTTTCTGATCTTAGTGTGAAAGGTTTCAATTTTTGACCATTTAGTATGATAGTGGCTGAAGGTTTTCATAGATAGTTATTAGTTTGAGATACAGACCATCTATTCCAATCGTCTGTAGAGTTTTGAACGTAAATGGTTGTTGTACTTTGTCAAACGCTTTTTCTGCATCAATTGAGATGACCATATAATTTTTTTCCTTAAGCCTGTAAATATAGTGTATAACATTATTGATTTACGTATGCTGAACCATTCTTGCATCCTGGGATGAATCCAACTTGGTCAGGGTGTATAATCTTTTGATAATTCTCTGTGTTCTGTTTGCCAGGATCTTATTGAGGATTTTTGCATCGATATTCATTAGAGATATTGGCCTATAGTTCTCTTTTTTTGGTTGGGTCTTTCTCTGCTTTTGGAGTCAGGGTAATGGTTGCTTCCAGGAATGAAGTTTGGGAGTACTGCTTCCCTTTCAATTTCATTGAAGAGTTTCAGAAGTAGAGGCACTAACTCTTCTTTAAAAGTTTTATAGAATTCAGCAGTAAAACCATCAGGCCCAGGGCTTTTCTTTGTTGGCAAGTTTTTAATTACATTTTCAATTTCACAGATTGTTATTGGGGCATTTAACATTTGTATATCTTCTTTATTCAGCTTTCGGAGTTCATATGTGTCTAGAAATCTGTCCATTTCTTCTATATTTCCATTTTATTGAAGTATAAGTTTTCAAAGTAGGTGTTTATTATCCTCTGGACTTCCTCTGGGTCGGTAGTAATTTCTCAATTCTCATTCCTAATAGCATAGGTATGAGACTTTTCCTTCCTTTGTTTAATGAGGTTGGCTAATCTCAAAGGTTATTTATTCTCTCAAAGAACCAACTTTTCGAATCATTCATTTTTTGAGCTATTCTCTTGGTTTCTATTGCATTAATTTCTGCCCTCCTTATAATTTCTTGCCTATTGTGAGCTTTGGGTTTGTTTTACTCCTCTCTTTCTAGTTGCTTTAGGTTCAGCATTAAATTGTTTATTTGAGCTTGCTCCTTTTCCTGGAGGTAGGCTTTCACTGCTATGGATTTTCCTCATAGAACTGCTTTCATTGTGTCCCATAAATTTCTATATGTTGTACTGGGGTTATCGTTTAGTTGTAAGAACTGCTCAATTTCTTCTCTAATTTCTTCTGTGACCCATTGGTTGGTCAGCACAGTGTTGTTCAGTTTCCATGTGTTTGTGAAGATCTTGGGCTTTCCTTTGCTATTCAGCTCCAATTTCAGGGTACTATGGTCTGACAGTATACAAGGGACAACTTCAATCCCTTTATATTTGCTTAAACCTGTTCTATGAATGAGCACAAGAAAAAAATTATTAATGAATGGATTTTTTTCTGTTTTCTCCTTATGACATTTTCTTATACATTGCCATTTGCAGTATTCATCTGAGTGAAGTCTAGAGGATGAAAGAATGAATAAATAAACTGTAAAGCAATAATTCAGGAAAAACTCAGAGACAGATGTGAATGTTTAATCTGGCTGCTGGTTTTCTCATGTCTATTTCTGCGTGGCTATGTTTTTATTTTGCATACATAAAACAGTCATATGTTCCTTTTAAAATCAACCGTATTTAGTAGAAGAAATTGCACACAACAGCTTCTCATGGGTGTTTCAGTAAGTCAAGGAAAGACTTGTATAGAATGAGCAAACTGTTTTAACTTTAGTTCTGACCCAAATTTTATGTATTATTGAAATCTCCCAGGATCTAGTCTGACTTATGTTGAAGTTCAAAATAATAAAGCATATTTAATAATATGTGAAAACAACATTCTTTCGTATACAAGGAACCTTGCCTAAATGTCTCTTAGTCTGTAAACCAAGTCCCAGTCCCTATCCATTTATATAACCCTAGATGTGAATTAAGTTCCAAACAATATAGTTTCAACCATCAATTATATAAACAACCAAATGGAGTACCATAATATCATTGAACATGTGTTGAACACAGTCTAGAAGAAAAGACATCATTATAATCTAGTTTATCATTGAACAACACAAAAACAAAGACAAACCATCCATAACTTCATACTACTAGTACCTGACTCAACAAAGCCTTTACATAAAGGGAGAAAGTTGTAAATTTTAAGTTCCAGCAAGGCTAAGAACAGAAGTAGAAAGTATCAGGAATCCAAATACTAATTCCTGTAATGTGTACCCCTTGATGAATAGCAGAAAAATAAAGCAAAATAAAATAACAAAAACAGTAAAGCTTTATTTTTTTTTATATTTTAACAAAGCCCCAAAGAGGAAAGTAACGAGAAGACTATAGGACATGCGAAAGGACATAAATCAGTAATGGCACTTTAGACATGATGTAGTATGTCCGTCCCTTAAAATTAAATCAAGGATATCAAAAAGGGTTGAAAATTGCATTATCTCCTTTTGCAGAATTTGAATTGCCAAGACCAGGTATAATTGGATGTTCATATTTTCTTCTTACAAAGTCATCATTATTCTGTGGCATAGCAGTTTATACTATATCTGACTTTTAGTTCTTTATTGTTTGATAACTCTTGTTGTCAGTCAACACCATTTCCTTTTCTATTAGGTTATGCCACAAAATACAAAACGATACAAATGGTTCTCTATCCACATTGGATTCAGAGATTATTAATGGCCAGGATAATATAAAATATTTATGTATTTATTTCAAATGCAGGAATACTCACAAGAATGCCTTTGGAAAGTTCAAGATACTCAGTAGACTGTAAAATACAATAAGCTGGATCTGAGAAGTTGCCTGTATTAAAATTATGCATCATTATGTGGGTGCACTGACATTTTTACTTTTAGGACATTTCCAACAACAATGAACCCTCACAGTATTTTTCATTCTGTTCTTCAGATTAAAAATTTATATTCAACCCAAGTGAACCATTTAATCCATAACCAGTTTTCAGATTGCATTTTTAAAAAGGAATATTAAATGAAGATAAATTCAGTTGACAACAGAAATAGAATATAAATATAAAATATTTAGGGAAGGAATAGAACCATCACATTCAATACTAGCTACAAAATTAACTATAGAAAGTTGTAGTGTATGCATAAAAGAAAGTAAATTATCACATGGGTTTTTTTTTTTTTTTTGCTTTATTTTAAAAGTGTCACTGTAGCCAATTTGCCAAAATATATCCCAAAGCCTCTAAAGTTTAATTTATTATTATTTTCTATCCTGTTAAAAAAAATATGTTAGTAGTTAAATGGCAATAAAGTTTCTATTTCTCCAGTGGTTTACCCCAAAGGACAAACTAATGGTCACTGACTGCTGAAATGCACTGAATGTTAGATATTGCTAGCAAAGGAACAGACTTTATTTCCAGAAAACTCCTAACATATACAGCAAATTACCCAGAAGATTAGTCATATACAACACCAGAACTGTAATTGAAGAACATTTTAGAGAGCAAAAATTTAATAAGTAGTCCTATTTGAAGGAAAGGCTGTATAAAATGAATGTTTTTGTCAATTGATCTCCACTTTTCTGTAGATACTTGATTAGCCTCTGAAAGAAATATCTCCTTTGGAACCATTCTGTGAAAGCCTGAGAGCCTACTATGTGTAGAACCCTAGAGTAAGCATAGAGATGAAGGAG
>PVIR01044736.1:0-11087 GCA_004026965.1 Petromus typicus
AAAATTAGATATTCACAGGATTGACAGCAGTTATCTCACTTTAACAAAAAAAAATTACAATGAATTACTGTTATGTTACTTTTGGAGTCTTGAACATATATAATCTGTAAGCTTATAGTGTTATAAGTATAAAGACTACATTGTTTCATGAATGTGCATATGCAATTAATTTTATGTAAATAAGTCAACATCAGGGATTGAAAGAATTTTCCTTAATTTAGGTCTGAACTTTTTTTTTTTTTTTTTGAGACAGCATCTCAAATATAGTCCAGGTTGGCCTCCTGAGATTACAGGCAGCAACCCTCCTGCCTCTGCTTCCTGAGTGTTGGCATACAGTCACGCACCACCATGTCTGAACTTTATTCCAATTTGGGAAACACTGAATAATAGAATAAAATTAAACCTTAGCTTGGTGTGCAGGGCTCCACATAATACTGCTAGCATATGTGCCAAGCTTGTGGTCTCAAGCCAAAGGAAGGGGGTTAGGAGAGTTTATTGGAAGTGAGTTAGAACAGCGCCTGGGTTTCCAGGAGGATCCACGTGGGTGGCCACACAGCCCCTCTGTCCAGAGCGAATTACAGACCAGCAGAGCGCAGGAGCAGCTCAGCTGTTCAGTGGCCACCTGTCCCGGGGGGCTCTGTGGGTTTAACATGACCATTGGAACGTGGGAGAATAAGGGAAGTGGGTTTTAGTGACAAAAACTGGTTGTTTTGCTTTTTAATTCCTTAAGACTGAAGAACTTAGTAGAGAGTAGCTGCACCTCCCGATTGTAAGGAGGGGGTACAGTCCGTGTTGCCTGAGGAAGTTCATCTTTGGTCCAAAGTTCCAGTTCACTGTCTCTTCTTATTTCAGTTTCCATCAATATGGCGGATAAGGCACTCTGTCTTGGGCCTGTCCCCTAGCTGCCTCCCTCATCAGCTAAGATTTGTTTTGTTTTGTTTTGGGAGACAGGGTCTTTCTGTGTAGTTCAGGCTAGTCTTGAACTCACAGCGGTCTTCCTGCCTCAGCTTCTTGAGTGCTGGGATTACAAGCATCCCTGGCCTCTCACAAGCTAGATAAACCACTGATTACAATGCCACAGCTTCATCCTGCCACTTTCCCACTCAGATCTGAGGTCCTGCCAGCACTGTAATTTTTGTTTTGACTCTGGCAGGTTTCTTCTCAGAAGAATCTCCTAAACCCACCCAGCTCAGATGAGCACACTCCCTCAGCCTCCTGCCTCAGCCTCCCAAGTGCTGGGATTACAGGCATACAACACCACACCTGCCTTGGGATTTGAGATTTTACTCCTCCCAGAGCAATTAGGAGTAGTTATGGAATCGAAAGAAATAGTGCGGTATTTCTGACATCTTTCATGAGCAGATTTGTGAGGAAAATTCTCCCACCTCATCATTAATTATGAATGCGGCACCTCTTAGCCACACTATCCAAAACAGCAGGGTCCCTCTAAGCCACGGGAGGCAAATCCAATAGTCCAGCCTGGGTAGAGTCTTAGCGAGATGGCCAGCACAGATCCAAAAAATACCCCCTTCCACTCACTTCTGAAAACTTGATCCAAAGATGAGATGGATATTAGCAATATTAACCTTTTTTTATTTTCTTTGAGACAGGGTCTCACTTTGTAGTTCAGACTGCCTCTGAACTCACTGTATAGCCCAGGCCAGCCTCGAACTCAGCAATCCTCCTGCCTCTGCCTCCTGAGTGCTGGGATTACAGGTGTGAGTCACCATGCCTGACATTGTGGAATTTGATACTGAGGATTGAATTTGGGTTTGCCAGACAAACGCTGGAACCACTGAGCTAAATCCCCAGCCCAAGGAAAAAGAATTTGAAAGATTCCTTCTTGAAGCAATGTCAGTTTTGTATTCCTTAGGAATTGAGAGACAACTTGAATTTTCTCTCTATTTTAAGTTCTATTGGCTTGTAGTTTTTTTTTCAGTTCTAGTCAAAGTCCTGGTTTTAAATTACTTCTCTAGTTTGCGGTTTTGATTTTATTTATTTATATTATAGTCTTTGGAGTCTATATTCTGAAACAATTTTTTCAAGCTTTTTCTTTTTGATTTTTTTCTACCTAAAGCAGTGTCTCCCTAAAACAATCCATGGAATACTAGTCTTTCAAAATGTTTTGAGAAAAAAGAATTTTCAAAGCCAACTGTTTTGGAAATTATGCATATGATATTTAAAAGTGACTTCAATATTTTAGCTAAATAATCTGAGAAATCCCCCAATAAGGAAACCTGCTTAGCCTTGTTTAATTCAGCATTTCTCAGACTTATCTGAACGTGAAAGAAAACTTATGGAAATAGCATTCAGCTTCCTGTAGAATCCTGTTACTTCCTCTGTCACTCCCCTCTGCCGCACTAATCACTCCTTTGATGCAACAGACTTGAGTCTAAATTGCTTCTGACACGAAATCAAAAGTTCAGATCACTGGTACTGAAGTCAGGCTTAAAACTTCAGAGTCTGGGACTGATTATACAAAGGGCTGTGTGTGTGTGTCTGCGCGCACACACACTTTTTTAAGGGCAGCAGGGTTAATAAGTACCCATGCCCCTTAGAAGCAGTGGTAGCCATTACACGCCTTTTCAGCCACATATTACATGCCAGATGACTTAAAAATATGGGAGGGCCATTAGCCCTGCTTCACTGACCAGACATTTTTGTCTCCTCTCCAAATTGATTTGCTAGTTACTTTCTAAACTATATTCAGATTGTTACAGTTGAGTGAGCCAAAAATAGTCTGAGTTCTTAAGTATGACAAGGAATAAACATTTCCAGGCAGCTGCTTCTTTATTCACCAAGTCTGGTCCAGCACTTCTCTCAAGCCCGAAGTTGCCCCCTGTCATTATCTTAACAGAATATTTTTGTTTTTAGATGACCTGTGTGAAACGGGTCATAATAATTAACGTGTTATTTTAGACCAGTGAAAGACTCTCAAGTTATAGCCCACAGAAAACAGGCATCGCATTTATAAAACCAGTCTGGACATCATTCTGGTTGGCTTGCAACCTAGATGGAAGCATGTCCTTCACTTTAGTGACTTTTATTTTACCTGTAAGCCAACTTAAGTTGTAGACATAAATATTTTAACCTATATAAACTATTTTCCATGAAAATCTCAAAGAAAAAGGGCAAAAAATCAGGAAAAAATTGTTGAGTTCAAACAAAACAGCTGTAGGTGTTGCAACCTGTCACTGGCACAACTGGACTAGCACACACACTTGTTTATGAACCAGAGCACACTCAGATGTATCTGGCTGTGACCTGATAAACCAGAGACACTCAGATGTATCTGGCTGTGACCTTATAAACCAGAGCACACTCAGATGTATCTGGCTGTGACCTTTTACGAGTCAGGGGTAATGATTACTTTAGTAGTAAGTGAAGCAAACACGACAGTAGTGAGAGTACTCACACAATCTACTTAAAATGGGGCAAACCATTTTATCATCTGTTGTGCCAGTGTAGCTGGTGTTTTGTCTCCTGAAAAGAAATTTGAGGTTGTCTTATGGTTCACATATATGTGAAGCTTGTGGTCTTTGTCTTCCGATGTTTCAGGCAGTTTGAATTTTATCTTAGGGCGGTGCAGTGGGTCCATGTATCTTTTTTTTCAGACAGGGTCTGGATTTTGTAGCTCAGGCTGACCCTGAACTCAGCCTCAAACTCACAGCAATCCTCCTGCCTCTGCCTCCCGAGTGCTGGGATTACAGGCGTGAGCCACCACGCCCGGCACTGTGGTATGTGGTTCTGATTACTGCTGGGTGTGAGTCTCCACACCCAGCATTGTATGTAGTTACCAGGGATCAAACCCAGGCCCTTGCGCTTGCAAGACAGGCACTGGAACCACTGAGCTAAATCCCCGGCCCCCAACTATCTATTTCATGTATCTTAATGATAAAAGAAGTGGCTTACAGGCTTGTGTGATTTTGTATGAGTATTTTCCTGATGGCTCTTCCACGGGTGTGTGTGTGTGTGTGTGTGTGTGTGTGTGTGTGTGTGTGTGTGAGAAAGAGTCCCCCAAACCTGAATTTAAGGAATTTAACTGATCTCTTTACAACAGTTATACAGGTTCACTAACTGCTGTCGTGGAAAAAGAATTTTCAGGGTGTCAGTAAAAGAGGCATGGAAAGATCCATCAGGTAGACAGGACATGCTCAGGGCAGGGTGTGGTGCTCAGAGAAGTGAGGTGTAGCACAGTTGGGAACTGGGCGGTCTTGTACGTGCTTTGCAAGGTGGAAATCCGTGGCATTTCATAAACTGTAGTTTCGGTTTTAGTCTTAGTGGGCAGAAAAGGATGGCCCGCTCCAAGTGAGATAATGATCTAATCTGAGAGGAAATGCCAAAGGGAAGAGCCTGTGGGTGAGGGTGGACCATCTGCAAGAAAAGGGGATGGTGGCCTGGGGGTTTGGCTCAGTGGTTCTGGCGCCTATCTTGCAAGTGCAAGGACCTGGGTTCGATCCCCAGTAACCACATACAACATTGCCGGGCGTGGTGACTCACACCCACCAGCAATCAGAACCACATACCACAGTGCCAGATGTGGTGGCTCACGGATTCGCCTATAATCCCAGCACTTAGGAGGCAGAGGCAGGAGGATTGCTGTGAGCTCAAGGCTGAATTCAGGACCAGCCTGAATTTCAAAAGCCAGACCCTGTCTCAAAAAAACAAAAGAAAAGGGGAAGGGCAGACCCATTTGTAGCTGAAGGGGTTGTTGTTTTGGGAGAAGGAAAAACTGTATTCTGAGGTTGACTTTTTAAAGCATAATTTTAAAATTTTGATTTCCTCATCCCTTTTCCCAATCCAGTTCTCATTTGTCCTATACTTCATTGCAGTTATTGAACACCGAATAAGCTTCATCGACCACTTGGCTTATTTCAGTTTGTGGGTCCAGTTGGAGTGTTTTGGAGCTTTTTTCTCATGGTACGAGCTGATTGATAAAATAATGCATTAGGATAATCTGACCTTCTCTAGACTCAGAATCTAAATTAGTGGATTTATAGAGGTCCTTTTCAAGCCGAGGCTGAAAAGTAGCTGGCTTCTCACTGGACCCTGACTCACGGAGCTGAGCATATCATTCACAGGTTGGGGCATCCCTTGTCACATACCAGTTAAAACGGCCTTGTATCACTTTGGATCAGCTTCTCTACCTCCTCTCTGATAATTCCACTCAGCCCCTTCCTCACACCTGAATAATTCGGTCGCCTCATTATCAGGGGGCGAAGCGCCAAAGGCTCATCTTGGGTAAGCTTTGCACCCTTCACAATCCTTTTCCTGTCTGCTGTTGTTCAACAAGAATGGAGGATGAGGGCCGGGGATATAGCTCAGTGGTTCCGGCGCCTGTCTTGCAAGCGCAAGGACCCGGGTTCAATCCCCGGTAACCACATAACAATACTGGGTGTGGAGACTCACCCCAGCGGCAACCAATACCACATACCACAGTGCCGGGCGTGGTGGCTCACGCCTGTCATCCCAGCACTTGGGAGGCAGAGGCAGGAGGATTGTGATGTGAGTTGGAGGCTGAGCTCAGGGCCAGCCTGAACCACAAAGCGAGACCCTGTCTCAAAAAACCGAAAAAAAAAAAAAAAAAAGAATGGAGGATGAATTGGACATCTCTCCAGGATCAAAGCCATCGTTAGGGTTTGGAAACAGCAGCAAATTTTTCAAGATCCGCAGAGAAATCTACCCAACTTCTTGCACCGTTGAGTATCTGTGACTGAGAAAGGAACTACCAGACCGAATGTCCCATCAATGTCCGCCTCTTCTCAGAAGGGTAGAGCAGTGGCGGGTCAGATGTAAAGCTCCCGGAGGTGAAGCCCAGTGGTAGCAGACCTGATAGGAGAGGACTCAGGAAATGGCCTTTGCCTCTGGAGAGGCAACGACTGAGCAGGCTGCCCCTCGAGGAGTCGTCCTTGGGAGGAGGGGCTTCCGAGACGGAGTCCTCCGGAAGGTTTGAAGACAAGGCACCTCTGACTGTTTGTCGTGCTCCCTACAGTGCAGACGTAATTAAAATATGGCATTATATTTCAGGCCGCCAAGAGACAGCTGTGCTTCATTTCCCCCAAACGGATGCAGAAGCCACAGGAATGTGACAAGCCCTTTGAAGGGTCTTAGTGTGGCGCTCACCTCACAGGTGAAGACACCTGAGCAGGGACTCAGGAGGGATGGATGAGACTGTTCCCATCTGTAGATAGAAGGAGCAAAGATCAGGACCTAAGCTCAGCCTCACAGGGGTCTCACCTGGCAGAGCATTTCCTTCCAGGGCTTGAAGCTGGTAAGGTTGAGTTTCCTTTTAAGCCTCCTCAGGGATTTCATTACCTGGCTACGCTAAATCCTTTAAAGTCATCAGGAGTTTAACCTGATTAGGCTGAATTTCTTGGGTTGGGATGCCTCTGGCTCCAAGTGCCAGTGCTACTTCCTTGGACCTATTTTATTTCTCCTATAAATACAACTCATCTTCCAGTTGAAGAACCCATAGGTAGGGACCTTACCGGCTCAATGTCCCCGAGGCAATTCGAGGGGAATAAGATCCATCCCTAGAGAAAACTATTCACTAGATTAAGCCATAAAACATACACGTGTGGTGACAGTGTAGTCTTTTGCCTCAAAATAAAAGTTAGGCACTCTGCTGTTTTATACAAGAGTATAAACTTAAAGCCACAGTCATTGCAATGAAAGCAAAACGGAGTATAGGGGAGAGCAAGTCATTATCAGCAAACTGCCCCAGGACCGACCGCTCTAGGCCGGATTCTAGGACCCAGGCTACGTGACTCAGCTAGCGCAGGCGCCCCACCATGGGGAAGGTTTAAACAGAATAGTTCCTCTCCTCCCTTCCGAGAAGACATTGTATCTCTTAACTCTGTTGTTGAGTTATCCAGAACCAATAGCTAAACAAATGGAACATCCTGAAAGTCTGAGGGGTAGAGGGAGAAGCAGAAGAGGAAACCTATGGGAAGGAAGCACCCCACACGCCTGCGCAGTCCACAGCGAATCATAAACTCGCTTGGGGCCAAAGAGGGCTGCTCACACTCGGGGCAAGCTACCCACTCCTCCACAGAAAGGAGCTACAGTTCAGATGGACCAGGTTCATCTCATGGTTTCCTGCTGCGGGCAGCTACACCAAAACATTTGTCCACCTGCGGCTTTCTCCCCTGCTCCGGTGGTCTTTTTCCTTGCTCCTCTCAGCTTGTGCCCGTCTCTGCTGGGGCCAGTGTCCAGCCTCCAAGATAGACTTTGAACAAAGTATAAGCCCAGGGATTGGCAGGACCCCTCTGACGGTCCCCTGTCAGGACAGAAGGCTTTTAGCCTGCAATCTGGTCTCCACATGGCAGGTGGTCTGCCTCTCCTACCACAATCTGTTTTTCACCCAGAGAGGAGAAGAGAGTAGGGATTGCCTTCCTTTCTGGCTGGCTGGTTGTCTGGCTGCCTGCTTCTACCTGAGCCTCCAAAGATATCTGGGTTGCTGATGCCTCTGGTGTCGGCTAAGGTCTCCCAAGGTTTGGTAGAGTCCTCTTGTCTCAGCTCACCCGATGGTACAGTTGAAGAGGCCAGAAGTTGTCTAGGTTCTGTGCAGGACAAGGAAAGACTCCAAGCACTGTCTCGGAGTGTGGAGGAAGTAGCTACATTTGGTAGGACAGCGAGAAAGGGGGAGAGAAATGAAGAGAAGACACTCAAATGCCAAAGGACAGAAGGGCTTGAATGTGAAAAGGAAAAAAAAGGCCTTGATAACTCAGGCTTCCAATATTTATAGAATGAGATACTACTGATACACACACGCGTGCACACCTGCCTCTCTCTCTCTTTCTCTCTCTCTCTCTCTCTCTCTCTCTCTCTTGTCAGCCACGCGCAGGACCGCCTGAGAGTAAACCCAGGTCATCTTCAGACTGGTGTGGCGCCCACAGCGGAGCCAAGGGAAGGGTGTGATCAGCGCCTTTCTTTCTACCTGTACCCAAGGCAGAGCCACACAGCGGGCTGTTGCCCTGGAGCGCCGCCCTGGCCCGGTTCCTCCGTTAGAGGAAGCGGCGGAGCTTCTGGGCTCCCGTGCGCAATGAGGCCTCCAGGTGCGGCTGTGTAAGCTCCAGGTCCCCAGGGAAGAGCCCGGAGTGGGGGGAGGGGGGGAGCCGGGGAGGGATCCTCGTCTTCCTCTGCAGCTGAGCTGTAGCTAAGATAAACTCAGAGCGAGGAGAGCCCCGAGGGAACCCCTGGAAACAATGGTCGCCAGGCTTTTTGTTATTTCTAGACTGTTCTGGTGAAAATGGAAAGCTAGGACATTCCCAGCCGTAGACCTGGCCGTAGACCTCTTCCTGGGATCGCGCAGCTGGCTGTCGGTCTCTTACCACCCGTCCCACTGCTTCTGCTGCTGCGTCTCCTCCCCACATCACCCCCCTTCCAGGCATATAACCTGTCCCTGTGGTCTCTCATTATCAGGTGATATTGAGGAGGAAAAAAAGAAGTACATTCTTTCCTAAATCTCTTGAAGGCAAATGGAATGGGCCAGAGAAGTAAAAGGCAGAGAAGAAGGCAGATGAGAATATCTGTCATCCAAGGCAGGCACTCTTTTAGTGTAAATCTCCCAGTCGAGATCATTATATAATCTTACACAAGATTATATTATATAATTATTATATAATCTTATAAGATTATATGTCTTATATAATCTTACACAAGATAGAAAATGTACACTGAGTGATCAACCTCCAGAGATAGATTTAAAAAAAAAAAAAATAGACTAGCAAAAGAGCTGGGCATAATGGCATCTGTAATTCTAGCACTCGGAAGGCTGAGGCAGAAGGATCTCCATGAGTTTGAGGCCAAACTGGGTTATATAGTGCATTCAGGGCCAGCCTGAACTACACAGTGAGATGCTCTCTTAGAAAAAAATAACAAAAATGGTGCCATGTTTGTGCAACACAAAGTGGTTTTTAAAAAGTAAATATATTTTTAAAAATAAATAAATAAAAATTAAATATAAACTGGGTATCAAGGAATACTCTTTGAGATCATGTCAGTGATGGAGACACTGTTAGAAGCACCAAGAATGGTAGATCATCATAAAGATGATCATTTGTGTCATTTGTAGGAAAATGGATGCACCTTGGGGCCATAATGTTAAGTGAAATAAATCAGTCAATAAGTCACACACAACGTCCCTTACACGAGAAGCCCAAAGTATAAATAAAAACAAAAGAAAAGATAGACAAGAGCTTTGATACATGAAAGGGGGGTCTTGTGATGGATGGGGCGGGGAAAGACAACAAGAGAAAGAATCCAGGTGTGTTATGTCCAGTCCCTGCCCCCACACGGGATGTAATCAGTGCTAATAAAACACATGTGAAAACACACAGTAAATGCTCAACCTGAAAAAGCTGAGCTGTTCTTGAAGGTTGCACATAATCCCCACCGCCTACCTGGTTCCTTATCACTAATTCATGACTATCTATGCTTTATTAATCAGGTGAAGAGGAGAGATATGACTGCAAACTTTGTCTCTGACATCGCCAGATAAGGACAGATCTGAGCAACCGAAAGACATTCAGTGCAGTGGGGGGAGATTTGTAGTGATAGAAAGAAGATAACCAGAACCCAGCGGTGGACCGGGCTGGGTGTGCGTGCACATTTGAGCAAATTTTTCAAGGTGACAGCATGGAAGTTGGGAGGAGGGGACAGTATCTTGCTACGTCGTTCAGGCTGGCCTGGAACTATGTAGCCCAGACTGGAGTCTAACTCACAGAGATCCTCCTGCCTCAGCTTCTACACACTGGGATGACAGCCGTCCAGCACCACACCTGGCCGGAAACTAGCGCTGAGGCCAGAGCCTTGACCTTGTGCACATCGCTAACTTCTGCCATCTTCCCCCGAGCCAGGCTCACCTTCGCCCGTCCAGGAGCAAGGAGCTCACATGGCCGGGGCGCCCCTTGTTTTCTTCTTCCTCCCAGCCCTTGCATCCCTCTCACAGGGCCCCTGCACCAAGACAGGTGGCGCTTTCACCATCAGCTGCCCAGCTTTGGCCGGCATGGAGTGTTCTGCTGCCTTCCAAATAATCACTGATAGAGAGGCCTTTGGTCTGGCTGGAAAAGACAGCGTCACTCTCATGCCAATATCTCCTTCATCCTGTCTGGCATCCTGAAAGTGGTAAATCCCGATCCAACATTTTCATGGAGCAGTGGCGAACACTGGGTCCTCTGATTGGATTCTGCAAAACAAGAGACAAAAACCCAAGGGACTGGAAAAGACATTTCTCCAAAGAAGATATATGTGTAACCAATAAGCACAAAAAGAGAGGTTTGGTATCATTGTCAGGAAGAACCACAGCTGGGCATTGTGGTGCACACCTGTAATCCCAGTGCTCAGGAAGCTTACGCAGGAGCTTTCCTGTGAGTCTGAGGCCAGCCTGGACTACCTGGTGAGTTCAAGGCCAGCCTGAACTGCACAGCAATGTTTCCTTTTGGTGTTTGGTATTTTGGGTCCCAGGGGTCAAACTCGAGACCTTGTGCTTGCTAGGCAGGCACCACAACCTCTGAGCTAAATCCCCAGTCCACAAACTACATAGCAAAAGACACAAAAAGAAACAGAGATGCAAACCACAAGACATATCACCCCATACACTTTAGGATGGCTACCACTTAAGGTAAAAACAAAATAACAAGTCCTGGTGAGGCTGTAGATAAACCAGAACCCTTCAGAGACGCTGAGAGGGATCTAACATGGTGTGGCCACTATAAAAGGAGCTTGGTGGTTCTTGAAAAGTTAAAAATAGAGTTACTGTATAACTCAGTGTCTTGGTTCCTTTCCTTATTGCTGAGACAAAATACTGACACACAAAGGTAAAGG
This sequence comes from Petromus typicus, assembly GCA_004026965.1. Lineage (NCBI taxonomy): Eukaryota > Metazoa > Chordata > Mammalia > Rodentia > Petromuridae > Petromus > Petromus typicus. The sequence continues at coordinate 10,828 of PVIR01044736.1, forward strand.
AGGAAAAGTTTATGTAGCTCACAGTTTGTAAAGGTTTATTTAGCTCATCTGGCTCCCAGGTGGGGGACATGGTAGATGGGCATGGAAGGGGAGAAACAATTCATGAAGGTAATATCGAAGTAGGCAAGAGCAATGACCATAGTCCTTTCTGTCCCTTCTATTTTATCCAGACCCCCGGGGGGGGGGAGTACTCACCGCCTTCACCCTCGTGCCCTCAAGCCTAGCAGTGCACCATGAATGAATCCCAGCCTCACACACTC
>PVIR01044737.1:0-11034 GCA_004026965.1 Petromus typicus
GCCGGAACCACTGAGCTAACTCCCCGGCCCAACCCATCATTTTTCTCCTTCTCTTCTGATCTCAGATGCAATCCCTCATTGGCACTACACCCCTCAGGGTAAAACAGCAAGTGTCCCTGACACTGTCTATAAACCTTGGTCTCCCCGGAAATCCAGTAGAGTAGAGAAAGGAGAAAAAGTTATAAACACTACATGTGTGAAATGTGCACATGGTCTGTCACTTTCTAAATACCCAGTGTGTCTTAGCTGCCACCATTGTTGTGTTGCCATTTATTGTTAATGGGGAACTATTAATTTTTGAAATCAAATACTGACAAACTTTCTAAACATTTTCTAAACATTTTCTCTTTAATAAGATTATTCAACACAAATGTATGAAAGGGGCTATAAAATTTTATCAGCATAAAAAACATTTTTCCATTACTCTACAGGACTTCTCAAATTCTCTCCAGATTTATTAGCAATACATCATGCAGAATAAATTTTTTATTGGATTTACTAGTAGTGATGTGTAATTCAGAAGTAGTATGACTGGGCAGAAACATCTGTGAGGAAGTGGCTCAGTACTACTGTGTTCCAGGAAGACGTTATACCCTTGATAGTGTCTTCCCATGAAATAACTCACAGCAACTCAGCAAAATGCTTTGCAAAATAGTCCTCAGAGGAGCTGAATTAGGTTGGGGTAACATGTTGGAGAGGGTGAGGTATATCATCATAAAATAATAGAACTGGACTGGCTCCAAAGTTTGATCACTAAGAGCCATTATTTACAAATCATATTTTCCAACACTTTATCTCAAAAGTAATCAATGATGTAAATTAAAATGACAGACATCAATTTTGGTCTAGCAAACTAACAAAGATTTCAAAACACATGGAACTCAGTGATTGCTGCAATAGACGGAGAATGATATTCCACTCAAAGGCATTCTGCAGTAACATTTATAAATGCTGGGAAGTGATGAAGGCCTGGAACCTCAGCACTTTGGGATTCTGAGGCAGGGGGATCACAAGTTGAATCCTAACTCAGGCAGTTTAGTGAGGCTCTGCCTCAGAACAAAATGAGAAAAAAGGCTGAGGATGTGGCTCCAGGCGAAGTCCCTAGGTTCAATTCTTAGTACAAAATAAAAACAAAACATATAGATATCAGAAAATTCTAGGCGTTTTGGGAGACAAGTACGTACAAGGATGTCACATTGCAAATCATAGACATGAACGACCCCAAAATATGAAAGGATCAAGTGATTAATTCCTTGAGAAAACATTTCATAAAGAACTCAAAGAACACTTCACAGCGAATGTCACTCTGCAACTTCCGCCCACGCTACTCCAAGGGAAGTCCCTTCTCCCATCACCCCACCGTTGTTCACTTGGGAAGTCTCCTGGTCCAGAGCAGCACCCTCACATCTGAAACAGATTGCTTTCTACAATCCTGGGAGGGGAAACAACAAGAGAAAGGGAGGAAATTCCCCTTGGAAAAATCTAATGCATTACTAGCTCTGGGAATGTTTCTTTATTTCTTCCAGTTGTGTGTGTAGGGGAGTGTGGGTGAGAGAGAGGGAGAGAGAGAGAGAGGAACAGAAAGAGAAGACAGAAGGAGAAAGGGAGAGAGAGAGAGGTAGCAGAAGGCAGGCAGGCAGGCATGCAGGCAGGCAGAGAGAGTGTGCTGAGTTATTCAGCTGGTGCTGCACTGCCACTTTTGGAGGTGGGCGGGCAGAAAGTGACAATTTAAACACAGGTCTTTTTAAAAATAGATTCACATTTTCTTCTTACTTGCAAGCAAAATATTCAGCACTCAGCTGTATGTACTTCTAATTTTCCAAAATTAATAAGGTTGTCCAGATTATGTTAATCCAATTAAATACTTACAGGATTCTTTGGAAAATGCACCAGAAAGTGCTAAAGGAGTTAGCATTCTTTGAGTCTCAGTTATGTACCAGACAGATACTCTATTCTTTTCTTATATATTAGTTCATTTAAATCTCATGGCATTTTGGCAAAAGATACACTGACTAATATTTTACACACAAGTAAACTGAAGATCAGTGAGATAGGGCAACATGTTTAGGATCAAAAGCTAATTTGAGCTGGGCATGGTGACCCAGTCCTGTAATCCCAGCAATGTTGGGGATAAAGTATGAGAATCGCTGCAAATTTAAAGCCATTCTGGGCCACATGGTCCAATGCCCACTTTGGTGGGGGGGGGGGTTAACCAGCTTCAACAGTTCACTATATTATTAAAAGAAAATATCAGAGCTAAAACTACAAATGATCCAAAAAATTAGAATATATTTGAATTTATTATGTAGCACTTTCCAAAATAAATGTAAAATGTATGGTGTTAAAAGTCATGCCTGGCCGGGTATGGTGGCTCAGGCCTATAATCCCAGCACTCAGCAGGCAGAGGCAGGAGGATTGCCCTGAGTTCAAGGCTGGCCTGGGCTAAGTGAACTCAGGGCCAGTCTGACCTACAAAGCTAGACCCTGCCTCAAAAAACTAAAATTAGGGCCAGAGATTTAGCTCAGTGGTTCCGGTGCCTGTCTTGCAAGCGCAAGAACCCGGGTTCCATCCCCGATAACCACATGCTATGCTGGGATTACAGGCATGAGCCACCATGCCTGGCACTGTGGTATGTGGTACTGATTGCTGCTGGGCATGAGTCTCCACGCCCAGTATTGTATGTGGTTACCGGGAGATCGAACCCAGGTCCTTGCATTTGCAAGACAGGTGCCAGAACCACTGAGCTAATTCCCTGGCCCAGGAGTGGATTTTTTTAAAAAAAAAACTTGGGCTGAGCTGATCTCAAATGCATAACTTCCCTGCCTCAGATTCCAGAGTGCTAGGGTGACAGGTGTGTGAAACCACCCTGAGCTAAATTCTTCCTTCTTATTCTTCACCCTGCTGCACAGAACTTCCGAGTAGGGCCAGGCCACTCTGATTCAGTCATTTCTTTGTGATGAGCTTGACTGCTGTCGAGAATGTGGGAGTAGAGGGCATTAAAAGTTGTCAATTTTCTAGTATATCCCTACTTACCGAAACTCCTGTGCTCTCGGCCTTGTCCCTACACAGAATTTTTTTAAAGGTACGAAGAGTAGATGGACATTCTTAAATTATCTTATGATGGAGAACAGGGGCCAGGGATTTAGCTCAGTGGTTCTGGCGCCTGTCTTGCAAGTGGAAGGGCCCCAGGTTTGATGCCCCGGTAACCACATACCATACTTGGCGTGGAGACTCACACCCAGCAGCAACCAGTACCACATACCACAGTGCAGGGTGTGGTGGCTCATGCCTGTAATCCCAGCACTCGGGAGGCAGAGGCAGGAGGATTGCTGTGATGTGAGTTAGGGTGAGTTCAGGACCAGCCTGAACTACAAAGCGAGACTCTGTCTAAAAAAAAAATTAATGATGGAGAACAAAAAATGATGACAGAATGTTTCATTTGAGTGCCACAAGTTACCTGAACAGTACAAGCTGGACCAGCTCCAGGTGTGAGCATGCTGGTCGGGGGAGGACCAGCAGCTAGAGCTGACATGTGGGCGCTGAATCCTTTGAGTTTCAGTCCAAAATCAAGACTAGAGGAGGCTTAGGGAGGGAAGCACATTCCTGAGAGAACCAGCCATCTCACGGCAGATGAGCTTTTCCTGTTGGCCCAGTCACTGCGGCCACCACCACGTCAGGAGACAACAGAGTTCTTCTTAACCAGGGGCTCTGAAGGGCGCTCCTGTCATCACTGACTACAGAGTAGGGCACCTGGGAGCTTCTGCCCAGGAAGAGGGCTGTTATTACAGAGGCTCAGTGACCAGAGGGAGCTCAGTGACCACTCTGTTTTAAAGAGTTGACTATTGGGGGCCAGGGATTTAGCTCAGGTTCTGGCGCCTGTCTTGCAAGTGCAAAGGCCCGGGTTCGATCCCCCTGTAACCACAAACAATACGGGGCATGAGTCTCCAGCAACAATCAATACCACATACCACAGAGTGGGGTACGGTGGCTCACTCCTGTAATCCCAGCACCCAGAGCCAGAGGCAGGAGGATTGCTGTGATGTGAATTTGAGGCTGAGCTGAGGGCCCGCCTGAACTACAAAGCAAGACCCTGTCTCAAAAAAAAAGAGTTGACCATAGGGAGAGACCAGCGCTGGATGAGTGGAAGCCAACTGAACAGAACAAAACAGCCAAAGGAAGAATCCAAAGACAGTCCCACTGAGTTCAGGAATACTGCTGAGCTGATACTGGCAGCTTCTTTCCTGTATCCACTCCCCCACACAAGGCCATGTGGAGCTTGGGTGGGGCGTCTCTGTACTGTAATTCCCTGTCCTTACTGGCAGTGCTAAGAACACCCTGTAAATGATACACTGTGTAACTCACTGATCTCCACCCCTCTCCTCATCTTTCGAAGATTACAGAAATGTATTACCGGATAGGGTGTATGCTTTGCTTTATTTATTTATTTATTTGTTTATTTATTTATTTTGAGACGGGTTCATGCTTGTATTGTTCAGGCTGGCCCTGAGCTCAGCCTCAAACTCACAGCAATCCTCCTGCCTCTGCCTCCCAAACACTGGGATTACAGGCATGAGCCACCATGCCGGGTGGTACTGTTATATGTGCGCTGTTATATGTGGCTACCAGGAACCAACTCTTGCACTTCAAGGCAGTCGCTGGAACCACTGAGCTAAATCCTTGGCTCCTCATGCTTTATTTTTCATACTGCAGGCCTAAGAGTCGCATCTTTCCCTTCAATGTCTTGCTATTAAAATCTGGTCTTTTTGTCTAATCAAGACACGTGCTGTCTTGGAACTTGTTTCCCATTGTTCTCTTTCTCCCCTCTGTCTCTGCCCATCTGACACTTCTCTGTTCCTCTTCCCGAGAAACCGAACACATCAAAAGGATTTAAACTATCTCCTCTCGTTTTGACAAATGTTTGAAATTCTCCTTTGGAGTCTTTAAATTTGTACAACAAACCATTGCGTCAGAGTAGAGACCCTAATGTTTGTCCTGTGCAGTTCCTGCCCCACGAGGATGTGCCGCTCTCCCTCTGTGCCTTTACCTAGCTAGTGGCTGGAAGGCTTACAGGCTTTGGAACCTTGTAAAAAAAAAATGAAAGAAAGAAAGAAAGAAAAAAAGAAAGAAAGAAAGAAAAGAAAAGAAAAGAAAAGAAAAGAAAAAGAAACCAAAAAAAGCAGCCAGAAGAGGAGCTACATCCCCAGAACACAGTGTTGCTAGTGACAGGTGGGAATGAGGAGTGACTGCACACCTAATCCATGCATCTAGAGACTACCGAGGGGCGCTGAGCTTGAGAGGAGTTTCATTAGTCTGTCTTCTCTCAGCACATCATGAGACAAATCCTGGAATACATCCTTGGAGTTGAGCAGGGGACATTTCTTCATAGACTTGCAAGGCAAGTTCTTGGGCTGAATTCCTTTTACTACCCTTCTCATTCTTTTCCCCATTCTCCATTACTTGCCTGCATCTTTTCCACACAAAAACTCAACTTCTTCTTTTCTTCCACATCAGAATTGAACAGCCCTCCAAACTAGAGCCCACATGATCCTTGACAAGAGGGAAGACAAGTTTTCAACACTGAACAGAAGGGATGGGAAGCATTTATTCTGGGTAGGAGCTGAATTGGGGGAGGCAAATTCCCCATGTAGACCCTCAAATCAACTCATTAGGTTTTATGTTAGAGCAAGGTAAACATTCATACCCTGTGATACTCAGAGCTTCCTTAAAATGCAAGTGGATACAAAAGGGTATCTACTGTTGGTTCTGTGGCTTTGGCAAGATTAATTACAAAGGCTTCCCTGAGAGTAATTTTTATCTTCCTTAAGAGTAATTTTTAGGGGCCGGGGAGTTAGCTCAGCGGTTCCCGGTGCCTATCTTGCAAGCGCAAGGACCTAGGTTCGATCCCTGGTAACCACATAACAATACTGGGCATGGAGACTCACACCCAGCAGCAACCAGTACCACATACCACAGTGCCGGGCATGGTGGCTCAAGCCTGTAATCCCAGCACTCGGGAGGCAGAGGCAGGAGGATTGCTGTGATGTGAGTTTGAGGCTGAGCTCAGGGCCAGCCTGAACCACAAAGTGAGACCCTGTCTCAAAAAAAATCTAAAAAAAAAGAGTAATTTTTAACACGAGGGAGAAGTTCAGTCCTGAGAAACGTATAGAAGTGATATGGCCAGAGAATGTTGCCTGGGCCAGCTAGGCAGAGCATAAATCTGGACAAGAAAGTAGGGTTGGAAGGGCTCATCAGTCAATACTGAGTGAGTACCGTGTTTATCAGCCTCCTTTTATACATTTCTTAAGTATCACCTACATGCCAACTAGCTTCATTTACGTATACAGAAAAAAAAAGGTAACTGAAAAAAGGCGGAATCCTTGGCTTGTTTATTTCAAGGTTAATCATAAAGAACTAGTGAGCGGGGTGTGCTGACAATGTTCTTAATTTAATCTGCCACAAAGGAGTGTAGAGATTCTTAATTTAATCTGGCGAAGGCAGTAATTATCCTTGAAGAAGGTAAACAGTGTTGGGCTCTGATCCAGGAACCAGGCTGACCTTTCTCTCCTGTATAGACAGCCATGGCACTGTAGGAAATGGCTCCCAACAGAATGTGAGCAGCTGACAGAAGTGGAAGTGGCAGCTTTACTATAACCATGTACAAATAAGGTTACATCTACTTCTTTTTATTTTATTTTATTTTATTTTTTTGAGACAGGGTCTCACTTTGTGGTTCAGGCTGGCTTTGAGCTCAGCCTCAAACTCACATCCCAGCAATCCTCCTGCCTCTGCCTCCCGAGTGCTGGGATGACAGGTGTGAGCTACCACGCCCGGCACTGTGTTATGTGGTGCTGGTTGCTGCTGGGCATGAGTTTCCACATCCAGTATGGTATGTGGTTACTGGGGATCGAACTCGCGTCCTTGCGCTTGCAAGACAGGTGCCAGAACCACTGAGCTAACTCCCCGGCCCTACATTTACTTTTTAAACCACAAACTTAAAATACTCATCTCTGCTCTTCCCAGCTAAGTTTTCATCCTCCCTCAGTGATCATGCCTGTGTTCTTCGTAGTAACACCCACATGGTCTAGACTGTATCCTTCTCTGTGCACCAAATTTAAACCCATTAACCCAAGCAATAAACTGATTCCTTCATCTCTTGGTTCATTTGCTTTGGAACCAAAATATGGACCCTGGACTCTGGTGGTCACTGGTAAATGTTATAAAATCGTAAAGTTCCCAAAGGAAGGATTCTATGACTGCTGCCTTAGCCAAATGTTGTTACTAGGATTAGTGGCTCCTCCTACTCACCCTTTATTTTGTAAAACTGTTTTTATCTTGCAAAGCTTTGTTTCCCCTGTCATTTTTTATTTTGCTAATATTGTTGTCAGCTTTCTGTTATCTCCTACTCCCTGCTTGTTCTTGCCTTACTCCTTCCGGTAACACCTGCCTGTTCCCAAATGGTAACTTCCTGCTCCCTTCTCTCCTCCATAAATCTTCTCACTAGAATTATCACTTTTCCTGAACTTCAAGAATAACCTATTTGTAACCATAGGAACCAACTAAGCCCTAATAAAGTCCTATCAGCTCACTTGCAGATGTGCAAGTGAAACATGTGGTCTCAAACCAATTGTCCCCCTCCCTACTAGCTATAAAACTGGCTGGAAAACTGAAACTTTCAGTGAGTTAGTCTAGGAGGGACTCGTTTCCCTTGTGTCTGACCCTTTGTTAGCAAAATAAAGTTTGCTGTTTATCCTCAATCCTGAGTTTCTCTCAAGTACTTCCAAGTTCCTGTTGCCATTACATGGTAACCACATGCAAACTTTACTGAGCACCCAGTGCATTCCAGACCTTCAGCTGACATCTCCACAATTGCCCTTTCAAGGAAAAATGAGCCCAGACTAGCCTGTGATATTCAGACAAAGTTGTCTAAGGGATTTAAAGCTAACTTCAAAAGGAGACATGTTGAACACCTGTAACTACAGCACTGGGGAGGCTGAGGCAGGAAGATCTGAGTTCCAGGACAGCCTGGGTTACATAGTAAGTGCAAGTCCAATAAAACCCTGTGTCAAAAAAAAAAGCTAACTTCAAACCAGAGCATGTCTAGAAAGTCGGCTCCCCACCCAAGACAGAGTCTCTCTGTGTAGTGTAGGGTGCCCTTGAACTTGCTATGTAGTCCAGCCTCTTGTGTTAATTTCATGATTCCATGGTCCTCTTTCCTAGAAGGACTAAGAATGCAAAGGAGAAATGAGCAGTATGGTCCAAAGAAACGGTAAACACTTAACACTAAGAGGAGAGATGCTAAACAAGCACACAGGAAGTAAAAATGATTAAGATGTGATATGTGTAAGTACTAGTTCCTCAAGATGAATGTATTTATTGTATTGTGTGGCACAAACATATGCTTATCAAAACAAATAAATATTAAAGAATGATAAACATTTTAAATAAAAGAATGACCAATAAGAAACAGAAACAATCTCCACGTTAATACATGCTTATGTCAGCAACAGAAACTGCCATTAGCATTCCCAGCAGTGGGAATATTATCATACTTGTTACCCAAGCACCTCACATTTTTATATCGGAAGTTTGGCCATATGAAGGAATAGTGACTTTATGGTGGTTATCATTACCTACTATTTCGATCATCTTCAGAAGGAGAGTGATCCAGGAAAGCTAGTACGAGATTTTTGGACCTTTTCTACTACCGACCCTCCTTTCTCCCAGCACTTCATAAATGAGTGGCTCAGGGAGATCTGGGACATTATAGCATAAAAGCTGCATGAATGTCCTGAGGTTCTCAAATTTGGGGGAAGCTGATATATTTGTTTACCTACTGACGACAATGAGCCAAAGTTTTCAACAGACTTTTCCCCAAGACAAAGGCAGACAGAGAATAAGGAAACTATATGTTGCCAAACTATGCATGCATTGTTTAAAAATCTCTACCATAGGATTGCCAATGTTTAGGGAAAACTAATGTAAAATTACCAGAGTCAAATGAAAGATTAGTTCTTTGCTCCAAAACCTAAATTCCATAATTGAGAATGCAAATAAGACACATGAGATTTCTCTTAAAATTCCTACTGCAATTTGACTTTCTTTTAATCCTTGTTTGAATTTGCACCAAGTTACACGTATTTTTTAACAGGAAAGTGCTACTCGTGACTGACAGAATAAAGGAACTCCTTTCTGAGTACGTGAATTTTAAAACATAGATGATCATCTTCTACCCCCAGTTCGGGTCGCCAATGCAAATGAGTCAGAGGATTTGCTTAGACACTGAGTTAATTGTGTAATTCTGCAACAGGACACGCCATTGGAGAATACACACTGACCTCACAGCTGACAAAAACTATTTAAGAAAGATGTGGAAGCCAGATGTTTCAGTCCTATTTCGGCCGCTGTTCTGAGAATTTATCAGGAGCAGCTGCTGACAGCCCGTTAACTTCTTTGCAGCTGAAGATATGATCGTCTTAAGTTATTTATTTCTCTTGCTGTGGGAAGAAGCTCAAGGATGGGGATTCAAGGACGGAATTTTTCACAACTCCATATGGCTTGGTAAGAAACTTCCCTTGTGGGTTGCTTTTAGGGACTGTCAGTGCTTTAAAGATGTGGAAGAGGGGGGTCAAAGCAGTAAAAATTTCTAATCTGTTGTGGACAGATGTTTTCAAAGAAAGTGCTTCAGGTGGAGAGCCACTGAAAGACCATTTCTGTTTTTAAGGTGCTCTTGATTTCTAAAATTCAAAAATGACTTTTAATAAAAATGAACTATTCAGTAGAAAATAACAGTTAAGATCTATATGCATAATGAAAATGTATTTTTAAAATCTTCAAAGTACATTTCATAGCACAGTGTAAAATGTTTCTTTAACAAACTAAAAACACCAATTTATTAGTTGCTTTTTATTTCAGTTGAATCCCCAGAAAGATTTCGGAGAAATTAAGACATTCAAAACTTTCATAGTAACTGATATATGTACCCTGAGTTGTAGAGTGTATGTTTTTCTGAACATCTTCTGATTATTTTGTCAAAGCTAGAAAAAGAAATGGAAAGGGTTTCTACTTTTGAATGCATTCTTCCTGCTGCTTATTTGTTGTGCTATCCATTTAAATACTTTTCTGACACAATTTCTGGACAAGGAAAGTTTCTTTTGTGTGTTCTGTTTTATAAAATATAAGGAATGATATAGGCTAAACAGTGATGATAAACAGTGGAGTCCCCCAAAAAAGGACAGCCCAAGATACAGAAAAGACTCCATCTAGTACTCTCACAATCCTTTCCTTCTTAAATTAAAATATCATGTTGTTCTGTGTTCACTATCATGTTTAATATAGAAAAAATTAAATGACTTAGTGAAAAATCAACAGATTCTTCTACAGAATAAAGAAATGAAGACAAAGCAAAATGACCCTACATGGCTTGTGCTTGCTCAGCAGCACAGGGATGGAGACTGCTTCCCTGTCTGTGTTTCTCTCTGGTAATAACTGTAACCATGCGGGTTTCATTAAACAGCCCGATTCCTACTGCACAGTCTTGCCGCCTTTTTTCTTTCTTTTTTTTTTTTTTCCCAACTTGAGCCAGTGAACTAGTTTCAGTGAGATTCGTTTGATCAAGATCAGTTCTGGAATTTAGTAAAAGAACAAACAAATCTCTCATCTTCATTGCACACAACAGACTGAGAAAATACTCACATCATAGTACGAAATAAAAAAAAAAAAAGGTATAAAGCCAGTAAGAGTGTAATCCATAGGGATAAACTTTAAAACAATACCAGACTTTCTAGTGACCAAGTAATTTCAAATTGTTGTCTTTTTAAGTAAAGTGGTAGGTTACAAAAATATAAACCTGGACCACAGAAGTTCTGGCCCAGAGGCCAAAAGAAGCAAAACTAAATCTTCATCAATACTAGGCTACAAATGTGAGGCTCGGGAGAACTACAGAGTACTTCGATCTGGGACAAATTATTGCCCGCTCAGCCTAGCACAAATAGTTTACAGTTGGTTGGCTCAACATAATATTAGAAACCCAGGAAG
>PVIR01044738.1:0-11069 GCA_004026965.1 Petromus typicus
AGCTGGGGTTCTGTCAGGGGCCTCTGTGTCCTGCTGCTCTGCTGAAGAGATGGTGGGAAAGGATCAGCCTTGCTCCTGATTGTAAGTGGGTGCCCACCCTCCCACACTTGGACCCTAAGGCTAGAGGAGGATACCACTCCTTCTGTGACTTTTAATAATCACTGCAAGATGATGATGGGTTGCTTGCCAATCTTTTAAACACTTAACTTTAGCTTCTGGCTTTCTCTGCCACAATTCTTCTGTTGAGTTTGAGTATGTCCAGTGGTTAGGGTATAATTCTTCCTCCTTGACCAACTCCGAGCAAGGAGTATCCCTCCCACCTTGTCTTGGCCCCTAACTGCTAAGAGCACATTTTAACCCATTATTTCATCACCTCCAACTCTGTAATCACCTCCTCATATTCTTGGTTCCCAAATACCCTTCACCCATTCCTCTCCTGAGAGCCACAGTCCATTAATCCATCTTTCCTACCCACCCTTCCCCCATCCCTGCACACTCGGCCTGGCCCATCCATATAAACACTCCTGGGAAAATACTCTTAATTTTCTCTGATAAGTCATTTTTAACTCTTTAAAGATCTCAATTTGCTTATCTTTCTCTTGGCTAAACATGCTAGGCGAAACTCTTGCTCCCTATAAATGCACTAGGCCTCCTTTGTTCCTGTATCTGAATATTCAACTGTGGTTGAAAAACACTGCAAACACAAGTCTCACTTTAACTTCCTGGAGATTAGTCAAGTGGACGTGTAATGTCCTAGAGCAATCACATTACTCCTTCTGTTCCCTGTTACCTATCTTATTTCCTAAACCTGTGCTTCTATCTTCTTGTTCTTTAGTTTAGTTTCTCCTTTGTTGAGTTCATAGAAGCTACTGGGAGGAAAATTCCCAGGGCTTCTCTGATCACTTCCCCCCAGACATCCTCTCCTGTCTGTTAGAATGAGCTGAGCGCCCTCCTCAAAGCCAGGCCTGCCTGTTTATGGTGCCCCGCCTGCCCCAGCCCCGCCAGAGAACATCATCTCTTCTTTATTTTCAAACTAGTCTCTTAGTCATATCATTACTGTCAGTGTGTAAAACATTTGTTGTGCTTAATTTCCATTTTAACACCACCCCCTCCCTCTACCTACAGCTCCATTCATGCCTTTGACAATAAAATTTCTCCAAAGAATATGTGCATGTCATAATTTCCTCTCTCCCTTCACTACTGAGCCATATTCAGTCAGGGTTTGTGAAGATTTCCAATGATTGCAAATTGTTAAATTCAAAGATAGCTTCAGGCTTCCTTTTTTTCCAGCCCACCAGCAGCATTTGACATTTTTTTCCTATAGCTTTTAGAAAATGACTCTGTTCATTGACCACCTACTTGCTAACCCAGCAACACAGAAATATCCCAGGATTTGGACTTTTCATTGCTTTTCTTGGCTCTGTACCCTCTCCCCCTCATGTCACCCATGCTCATGGCTTAAACTTTCATCTGTGTCTCAAAGACCTCAAAATATAGACCTCCCGTGTGGAGTTACATGTCATCTATGTAAAATTCTACTCGAAGGATCTGAGAGGGGACAGTACTCTCCCTAGCCAATCTTTTAAACACATAGCTTTAGCTTCTGGCTTGCTCTACCACAGTTCCGCATGCTCAGGATTGGTCCTTAATGAAGGGCAATGGTACATTTTGGTGGCCTGGATCAGAAACGTCGGTATTGGTATCTGTTTACCATTAGCTCCATGAGATAAAATTTGTGTCAATGTGGCAGAGCAGCGGCTGCTCAGGTCGCTGGAGAGACACTCTGGGGACATCTTCGAGGGTGTTTACGACAAGGATTAGGAACCAGCTCTGGGTCCTTCTCACCCAGGCAGACCCTTAGTTTCTGGAAGCCTTCGCTGGCCTTGAGCTGGAGACTCCACCTTCCCTGGCCCCATCAGACAGTCCTCCTCATTTTCAGCTCTTTGTTCTCAGCCTGGGCCTCAGCTCCACTGGTTCACAGACTTAGGGTCCCAGACTGCACTAGCCAATGCCCTTCAGTTTGAAGACAGCTCACAGAAGGACTTCTCAGCTCTGCTGCCTGCGTATCAGATGGGAGCCTCCTCCTGCATTTCTTTCCGTCTTTAGAGAACCTTGACTAATGTAGTCTGTTACTCTCCATCTCCAACTAATCAACAAGTCCTATTTGTATCACCTCTAAAATACAGGAAGGGAAGGATTTGTGACCACGTGCTGACCTAATCCTAAGGTGACCTATCTGCTTTCTGCACAAGGCTGGGCACTTCTCTCTTTCTCATATAACCACTGTAACATTTTCCTATAGAACTGATCAATTGTGCTATTAAAATGTGCTATATGGCAAATTTCCCTAGGGAGAGTCTCTGGTTCCTCCAGCACCAGAGGGGACTTGTGGCGTGGAGCTGAGCCATTCTGTCTCCAGGTTATGCCCCTCCCAAGGGATCATGTACAGCCATCAGTTGGTTGAGGAGGACTAATGTCTCTGGTGGCCAAGTGGGAACAGCTGTGAGTGGCAAGCTCTAGTGCCCCCAGCAGGACCAGCTGAGGCTTCTGTTGTGACCACATCTCAGTTTAACTTCTGCCAAGTGCTCCTCTTTCCCTCGTCGACATACATTCCAGAGGCCTCAACCCAATACTCCTTACATACACCAATTCCTCAGTGTCAGAGTCTCATCAACTTGGCCTCTGACTTTGGGCTGGAATCAAGAGCAGAGTCTAAAACAGGGTGTGGGAAGCTGCCAGCCAGATGTCAACAGGCAGGGAGAACACTGTTAGGTCCAAGCATTGGTTGCAGGGAAATTATTAGACTTTTCAGTGGTGTGGAGCTGACAATAGACATCAAACACAATTCGCTGTCCAGAAGACTATCTCAGAGGTGTTAGAATCTCAGGGATAGCAGTGACTTTGAGGAATCTGAAACAGAATGGCTATTTTAGGGGCCACGGACAGAGTGGAAAATAGCAGTGAAGTTAGAAAGTGATCAATTACTGTTGCCAGTACAGGTCAAAAGCTAAGGATTCAGTATTTGATTCAGCATCTAATTAAAGAGGAGCAGAACATCTTAGAAAGAGGAATTCTACACCCCAGGAAGTCTGCTATGCAATGTCAGGTCTCAGAGGGGAAAGAAGGATTTTGGAACCTGCCTTGTGGAGAGACAGGTTTGTACTTGAAGTGTCTTCCTTGAAGAACCAAACATAGTGTCTTTAGGATAAGCAGCCAGGCCCCTCTCTGCTGCCTTGCCCACCTGACTTGACAGGAAACTAATAACTAGGATTAAGGCACCACCTCACCCAACTAGGAAGTCTTCGAAAGTTGTACCCTGAAGGAAGAGGTAGCCAATACACACTGTCACATGCAGGAAAGGACACATGGCCCTGGGTGCAGAGGATGCTAGATACAAAAGAATAGATCAATGTGAGCAGTTTCCCAAGATACAGGACTAAAGACCTACATGGTCCCTGGAAGGTGGGGCAGACAAGTCTGGCTCTTAGAAGTACAGAAAAGGTGACAGATCATCCCCTGTGAGATCAGATTCTGTGCCTGCTTCATTCCAGGACTGGAAAGGAGTGAAGAGCTCAGGGAAGGGAACATGTTAGAGTGTAACCATCAAGCTGGAAAACCCACTGGGCCCCTCGGACCTGTGGCCGGAGACCTCCCTGGGAAGAGCAGCGGGACATGCTGGTGAAATGGACTTGAGAGCTGCCCAGGAACTTGGAGGTGGCTGCTGTTTATCAGCCAGGTGTGAGGGTAGGAGATGGTCAATAACGGGGTTAATGGAGAACAACAGGACTCAGGATCCCTAATTAATGGAGACAAGGTGGCAGTGCTGGGCTATCCGACACCAGCTGGGACAGTTATTATCATGAGCTGCAGAGCGACAGCCAGGAGAGGCCCTCCAGGAGCAGTACGCATGGTGATCAGATAGATCCCGGGGTTAATAGCCCACCAAACAGTGGTGCACACATGGCAGGAGCCTAAGAGTAGTGACACAGACAGATAGGTCCCAGGTCAGGGCCAATTTTGAGACCTAGAAATTCCCAGCACATCACAGAGAGCTCTACCCCTTCCCTTCCACTCAGTCTTGTCATTCCCTTCCATAATTATGCACTGCAGTGAGGGAGAAAGCAAAAACACCTCGACTCAGAAGACACAAGATCCAGGTTGGTGTAGCTGCCCAGAGGCCAGAAGTATCACCATCAGCATCCTGTCTGGGGAGGAAGATAGTCGGGCAATAGTATCAAGGCCGAGGTGTGGCCGCCAGAGGTTCTGGAGATCCCTGGGTTTTCCAACTTTGTGGTCTCTAAATGCACAATGGAAAACAGACCCAGTTGGCTTTTGAAAATATCCCATGTTAGTTCTTTGGCCTTAGGTTAAGACTATCTTGGGAAGGTATAGTAAAGGCATGGGTGTTTGTCATCAAAACCAGGGGGGGAAAGGCAGAGTACTGCCACTATTGAACTTATAACAGATTCAAGGTTAGTGACCTGTATTGCATGAACATTTAATCCTACAGTTGGGTCTCTGCAAAACCCAGGTGCATCTTGGTCTTACAGTTTGTAGAGAACTCAACCTGTCAAACACCATATGCATCTTCTCTGCTAGTGTTGGTATCTTTGCTAGAGGAGATGAACAATTCTGTAGTCCAGGGTGGAGAGTAACTTTTCTAGCCCAGGCATTATGCTCTACCTCTTCAGAAAAGAGGGCAAGAAACCACTTATATTCATCACAAATGGAAGTAGTATAATTTAAAGTCCAGAGTCAGTACATCCTCAACTCATCTGTCCTGGATCAAGAGTTTAAAGACACTGATAAGACCTTTCAGGTCTATTATTGGTCCTGCTTCGAGAGGGTGCATGGTACCTGTCCCTCCATCTTTAAACTACAGATGCTGGTTGGCACCCTAAGCTCCGAGTGCCTAACATGTTCTGTCTCTGTTCTGTCTTCTTCCCAAGAGTATCCTTCAAAGGGTCCTGAACGCAGATCAGCAGGGCTGACCACCCTTTTCCTTGGACACTGACCTCCCACAACATTTAACCTGCTGTAATTTTCACTTGTTTATTGTTCTTATTGTCTATTTTCTATTTTCTTTGTAAGATACAAGCTCTAAGAGAGTGGAGACATTTTATTTTCTTTCTTCCCTAATATGACATTCTACAATAGATCTTGGCTTATGAAAAACACTCCAGAAATATTTGAATAAATGAAAGTTGTATGTGAAGTCTTAAGTTGTTAACCTGAAGTTTTGGAGATTAAGGCTAGTTTTGCCAAACTTCAATGGCTCGAAAATCACCTCGTCTTTTAAACCATATTTCTATATCATTTAAAAGTACATGAAATCTACTCAATAACAACAACAACAAAACTAAAGGCCTTACTTAAGTGTATGCAGTGATCATTTCATTTACTATTAATTTTTGAATAATTTTACATTTACATTATAAACAATACACATCTATTTTTACCGAAAGGGTATAGAGAAGAATGGTGGCATGGTGATGTGCCAAACACATAGTAAATACTGTCAGATGGCCATCCTTAACACTGAGCACTCCATCAACTCATTTTATTTTGTTTTGTTTTAATTTTTTCTGGTATTGGGGATCAAACTCAGGTCCAGTTGTTTCCAAGGTAGGCACAGTACCATTTCAGCTAGATCCATGGCCCTCATCAACCCATTTTAAATTTTATCTAAGATTGCATGCCTTTGTTAATGATATTTGTACATTTTTGTCATTATCACCTGTACTACCTGTGTCCTCAGTGCTTTCCCCATGACCAAGAGCAGAGTTGTTATGTGCGAATATCATCTATAAATAGAGTTCAACCTGCTGAGTTGGAAGTACTTCATTTTGGGTGTTGTGAGGGACACAGGCCTCGCTCAGATCTGCCCCCAGCAGGGAGCTGGGCCTGGTGCTCTCAGCACGTTCTCTGTTCTCTCTCCCTTCTGTGATTTCCCATGAAGAGCTGGTGCACCGCACCTGTGGTCACACTGTCACCAGTGTGGCCCACATCAGTGCCTGAGCTGGTCAGGTATGACTGATTGACCTTTTTAGCCCAACACAAGGACTTGTGGTGGCTATTTAGCTGTGGGCCTCTGCAGTGGGCCAGCCACTCTCTCTCCTCCATTACAAGGGTTGACTCCAAGCCATCCCCACAGAGACAGCCCAGAGTCTGAATCTATCTGTGCTTCTGCTTCCTAGAGAAGCAGCCAGTGACTGCATCATATTATGCATTCATCTCCGCATCTTGCTTGCTGTAATCACAGATTCTGTCCCAGACAATTAACATAGATCTACGGCTCTGTCTGCAATGACTCTGTAATTTTCCAGGGTTTCCATGTACTATGATCTATTCAACTTTCCATACTAGGAAACATTATAATAGTTTCCAAATTTTATTTTTAACCACTCAAAAAGTTCTGAAATAAATATCCCCATCCCAGACCAATTTAAGTTCAAAAATACATGATTACTTCCAAAGTTCCTATTATTTTTCCTCAATCAGTTCTCTTTTATTTTTGATGAAATCCTCAATCATCTGCTTATTGCTTATTATATTTCCTGAGAGTTCTAATACTAATAACAGAATTCATACCTGGCACATAAAGAATTAAAACTGTCTATAATTTTAGTTATTTTTATTTTTCTAAGTTTTTGAAGTGTATAGAAAATGTACACTATCAGCATTCTTCTTGAGCTGGAACAATTTGTTCCCATGCAAACAATAACATCACATCTACTCCTCCATTAACCTAAGCCACATGCACTGAACAATATTTAAAACTATGAAATTTGAAATCACGAAGACTAGATCAGAAAGTTGGGCTACCCAAAATACTGTATGTCCAGTATTCAAGGTGGTCTGTTTCATTTCTCTCCTTCCTTAGTGCACTGCTTTGCTAGCTTTAGTGAGAACTAAAGGTTCTGCAGGTTCAGCATCTGGCAAAGCACTCGGAATAAAGCATCATAATTATTTTCTGCGTAGTCTTAGATGTCCTGCAGGTATGGGGTGTGTGCATCAGTGTTGTATTTACCGACACCCGGAATTGTTTCTTTTAAAAGAATCTGACCTTTGCATGCGTATTGAAAGAGAACTATCTGACGTGGGCTTCCTGATACCCAATTAATCTTTCTTTCTTATATATTGCCTGGTTCAAGTGTGTTTCTGGAACAGGCCCTCAGAATACAGTGCTTTGGTCCCATGAACAAAAGTAGAAGTGGACAGAATTGGCTTTTGGGGTTTTTGTTTATTTGTATCTATTTATTTACTAGGAACTGAACTCAGGACTTTGTGCTTCCCTCGAAGATGTGGGGTCACTGAGCTAAATCTCTGCCCAATAACAAGATTCTAGACTCTGTAAATATTATCAAACTTTCAGTTTCAAAATGGAAAAACAAAAATGACAAAAACTGCCTTACCTTCCTTGCTGTGCAGATTCAGATCGGGGGAGCCCCAGGAGCCTTGATGGGGAGTCGCCAGCATCGCTGCCTGTTTTGGTCCCCGTTCCTGGGACAGGCTGACTCCCTGAGCCCGGCACGGGCAAGTCCTCCTGTGCCGCAGACAGGATGGGAAGTGGTCCACCGTCACCTCAAGGTCCTGATTAACTCTGGGGAATATCCAGACCTGTTATACAGTTCTAATAGTTCAAAGTTTCCTTTTCCACCTCGACTCTGTGACATATTCTCTAGGTGGCAGCGTCTTACTCGGGTTTTTACCCCCTCTGGCCTCCCAGCGTTCTTGGCTTATTCCTTCCGTCCTGTTCAACATTCAGCAAAGTCGTGACTCTTCCAACTCCGAGGGTGGCAGGTGATTCGAGCCTCACCTGTGGGACATTAGGTCCTTCCAGGAGTTGGACCGGAAGTTTCTAACAGAACATGGGAAGGAGGCGAAGACTTCTCTTTCAGAGAGTCCCCCGGATCTTTACGGGAAGTTGGAGGCAGCAGACAGTGGACCCAAGAGCCAAGGCCCAGCCTTCTTAGACGCAGTACGTTGTGAAACATCACAGCGCCCATGCGCCGCTGCAATTCGTGCTGCGTAAGGAGGGACATTTCCTCACGAGCCATCAGGGGAAATGCCATCCACCGCGCGGTGCTACGATATCTTCGTGAGTCTCCCCGCTCAGTGGTTCTCAGTCTGCAGTATAGTCCATTCCCTCTGCTGCATGTGGAAATATGTAGGGACATTTCTTATCATTAGAATGACTAAGGGACATTTCATGCCTGTTGGACGGCAGAAATGAAGGATGTAAACATTGTGGAGGAAATCCTGGAAATGCAGCTCGATGAAGAACTGTCTACAGAAGATGCCGTGGAGACTCCAGCGGAGACGCAGCGTGGCTGGGGGTGTGCTCTGGGCCGCGCCCGCCCTTCTCTCCCTGTCCCGAGGAGACAGCCCCTAGAGAGCGCAGCAGTCTCTCCCGCGCCCCGCGACCCTGAGAGCTAGAAAGGTAGTCTGTGGCTTTCAAAGCCAGCGACTGAGTATCAAGGAGAGAAGGTCAGAATAGCTCTTTTCCACAGAGAATTAGAAAAAGCAGAACCTGGCAGGAAGAACCTGCCCTTCGACTTCGTCATCAGCTGAGGGCTCTTGTTTTCCATAAAATGTACGTCACTGAGAAAATAAACTTCCCAGACTCCAAGAAAAGAGACCCTACAGGGCCAAAGGTTTGTGAGCACACACACACAGAGACACTGGTTCATAGAAACACACGCGGATCTGCACACACAGGTTGGTTTGCAAAGTAGCGAGGACTAAGGCAGGCCATGTGTGCTGAAAGAAAAATTCTCTGAGAATGAGAATTTTAATAAAAATGTAAATGATAATCCACAGGAACGACATGGGGTAATCTCGAGATACCAATACTGATGGCTAAAAGCTGCATAATCATTACCACAGCGGAAACAGGAGGACTGGTGAGATTTCCCACCCTGGAAAAAAAACTTCCTTTTCCAGATAAAAATGGTTTTAGCATTTGCAAAAGTACTTTTGTGCTTTCATTAGCAGGACGGATTTGGGCGTTTGTATCATTGCGGGGCTGCATGGGTTTCCTTGCCAGCCCTAGGGAGGCTGCTCCAGTGGACCCCGGTTCTTGATATGGGCAACTGAATAAATGTGAGCTTCTTTTTCATTCCATCGGATTCAACAGTTCTGCAAACATCTTGTTTCAAAGTGCCTACATAATTAGAAAATGTGCTAAGTATCAGAATAGTTTTCATCTTACTTTGCAAGCCACGCAAATAGAAAAAAGTTTCTCCTTTGCCTCTAGGAGGCATGTTGTACCCTCTGTGCTAGTTTCTACATGCTAAAACTTCTCTAAAATTATTTTCAGTACTGGGGACCAAACCCACGACCCTTATGTTGATCTATACATCCAGCCCTTTTTTTGTCTTATGTTGAGACAAGTTCTATGCTGGATTTATGATCCTCTTGAGTGCTGAGATTGCAGGTAGGCACCACTACACCCTGGTGCACTTTTCCTCTTTGGATTAGCAACTGAAGGAAAATCCACCATGTAAGAAAGACCCCAACCAAAAGCCTGAACTGCAAGATCTCATTAATACAGCCAAAAATATGAACATTGGATTCCCAGCAGATAACTGCATACTTATCACTGTGCTTTCAACTCTTAATGACATTCGATTTCAGTTCCAGATCTAAATTAGAGTCTATTATCTTTGGTCCCACTTGAAATACCACTAACAAAGACCCAGGGGCAGTGTGGTAGAGAAGGTAAAAAGACAAGGGACAGATGTCACACATAAGAATTGTGTCTGGTAGCCTCAGGACAGGGAAACAGGCCCAAGAACTGAATCTATTTATAGAGCAAGGGCGCCATATTGTTTATATCCTATCTATTGTGGTGATGAAAACTTTGTGGTGTGTGTGTGGAACTGGAGGCTCCCTGGCTCAGTGTATACGCAGCTATATGTACTTGTGTTTCTCCCGTGCAAGTGGCTATTTATCTCCATACAGGGGGGTCTACCTATCTGTCCTTTGAATGACTTATATTTTCTTTTTTTCCACTTTGTTTTTAATCATCATATATGACTTTTAAAAGGAGAAAATGAAAATTTTCAAGAACAATTTGAGGATTTTATCAGCTTATGGACTACAATGTTATACAAAGGATTACTAAAGTTTTTCTAGTACAGAATACTACAGAAATCTAGGAAAGATCATAAAATTCTTATGCTATAATTATATATTCAGTGATTATTTTGTGTCTGAAGGAAAGAAAATAGCTAATGCTAAGTCTCACAGAATTATAAGTTTTGTAAAAGACGAGACTCAACTGTGTGTATATGTGTGTAATTTCTAAAATAATAGTTAAATTATTTTTGTCTCATTATCAACTTTCTAGGAAAAAAATCCCAGCACCGTGGGAGATTTCCTAGAACAGCTGATTATCATTTCTGACATGATATGTCTGATAGGCTGTGAGGCCGGCAGGCATCGGATGCGATTTTTGTGTGATGTGGGTTAACTGCTTTGAAAGGGCAGCTGGTTGGTATTTTGTGACGGTTTGATCTGCAAGTAGAGATGAATTTTAGATTAAATCAACAAAATTTTTTGGCAAGATCTCTATTTTAAATTTTATTCAAATATATTATGGAAATGGTTATTGGGTGATGAACAGCAACATATACACATTTATTGTCTCATAGAGCACAGAGCTTATAGTTTGTGAGGGATAATATTTCTGTGTAATAGGTGATGAAGGGTGAAGTTTAAGACATCTTTGGCCCT
This sequence comes from Petromus typicus, assembly GCA_004026965.1. Classification (NCBI taxonomy): domain Eukaryota; kingdom Metazoa; phylum Chordata; class Mammalia; order Rodentia; family Petromuridae; genus Petromus; species Petromus typicus. Next base: position 10,741 of record PVIR01044738.1, read on the forward strand.
TCAAAATGGCAGAAGACCGAATTCTTTTTTTTTCAGTTTTTTTGAGACAAGATCTTGCTTTGTAGTTCAGGCTGGTCCTGAGCTCAGCCTCAAACTCAGCAATCCACCTAGCTTTGCCTCCTGAGTGCTAGTATTACAGGCGTGAGTCACCACACCCGACACCATGGTATGTGGTACTGATTGCTGGTGGGCGTGAGTATCCACATCCGACATCGTTGTATGTGGTTACCAGGGACCGAACCTGGGGTCTTGCACTTGCAAAGCAGGTGCCAGAACCACTGAGCTAAATCCCTGGACCAGAAGACCAAATTCTTTTTATTTATTTATTT
>PVIR01044739.1:0-11070 GCA_004026965.1 Petromus typicus
GGTGGCTCATGTCTATAATTCACCACTTGGGAAGCAGAGGTAGGATTGCTGAGTTTGAGGCTGAGCTCAGGGCTAGCCTGAACTACAAAGTGAGACTCTATCTCAAAAAACTAAAATAAATAAATAAATAAAATAAAAAATAAAAATTTCTCCTTACACTTCATAGTTTCATCTTGTCATAGTTAAATTTTTTATTCATCTACAATTAATTTTCTTGCAAGAAAGAAGAAGGTAAGAATCTGACTTTCTGATAGACTAAGTCATGACACCATTTATTGGCTTATTTGTCTTTCTTGCCTTGAATAGAAATGTTGCTTTTACAATTTCTATTTTATCCATCCATTCTGGTCCAATTATCTCCTTCTGAGTCATCCAGCAACATGACAAACTATTTTAAATTTTTGTAGTTTAGTAATACGGTTTAATGCCCAATAAAGCTAGTTTCTTCTGCGCTGTATTTTTTGAGAGTAGCTGAAACTTTCAGATGGCGGTAGCTGAAGACAACTGACTCACTGCGGGCTGCACTCCCTGGGTCTGGTGTCCTCCTGACTAAAGTCTTATTTTGCTGCGGGAAAACATTGCGAGGCCACGCTGGGAACATAAAGGATGACAATCACTTGTTCCATCTGGGTGAGGAAGACAGTAGAGGACGCTTCCTGGAGAAGCTTTCTGATGTGGGAGTGGCTTCCATAGAGTCCAGAAACAGTGTCCTTTGCTAACAAAGGCGATCAGGATAGGTGAGAAGTCTGCAGAGAGAAGCACAGACTTGTTTTCCTCAAGAGCCAGGAGATTTGCCAGGCTCACAGGTGCTGCTGAGGATGGGCCAGTGGAAACTGCTCTACTGAACGCCTCATTGTTTCGGGTAGAAGACTACAGAGTCAGACTCCTTCTGCTTTTCTTCCTTATGCTGAGCTGGCTCCTCATCACTCACAGATTTCCTGAACAACTGTGGAGTGGATCCAGAGTAATGCTAATACATCTGCCTCAGGAAGTTGGAGAACCTCAGACTCTAAAATGGTTCCAGTGGGCAGCAAAAAGTTATCCCATTGGAGTGTTGTGCAGAGCTGGGAGACTGGATCAGAAGATATTAGACTTCAATCCACTTTTCAATACATTCCACAGTGCAATGAAGTGTCTGGGTGGAGTCCCTTTTCATTCTCTCAAAATGAGCATTTCTGAGTCTTCACAGGTTCTGTGGCCAGTCACATTGGTTGTGGGGTGTTTCTGGCATGGCTGGGCTGCAGCCCATGAGCTCCAGATGATGGGGCTCAGAGGCTTCTCCAGCACCAGCGCCTCACTGCCACCTGAAAGTACTGTACATGAAGGGGACACATGAGATGCCAAGGGCTCTTGTAGTACTACATGTTGCTCCCCAGAATGAATTGTACCCCTCTTCCCAGTTCACACACAGTGGCTTCACTAGTTCCTTCTTGAACATGAACATGGTCTTCATACTGCTTACAGCACAAGACACCAGTAAGTAGCATGTGGTAGGAGTCCATGCACGGCTGCCTCAGGAAGCAAGCAGATTCTTGAGTGAAAGCAGCATCATGGACTCCAAACAACTGTCACATCTCAGACACTCCAGAGCAAGTTTGCTGCTTGGGAGCCAATGACCTTTCAGTGTGAGCCGGAGGATCTCTCCTCAGAGATTCTGGAGGAGAACCAGCTGCTTTCCCAGCATCCACCGGGGCGGCTCCGGACAGCTGTGTTTGTCCAACTGTTTGATGTCACCTCTCTATTTAGTCTCTGGGCATATTGGAGAAGAGAATAACAAAACAGTGACACATTTGAAATGTAAAAATGATAGGGCAACGAAATGCTTTGTTGGCCTAGAGTGCTCCATGGTGTCCAGGCTGGAGGCAGGAGAGGGAAGCCATTCCAGATCTGGCGTCTCTATTTCTAACTCAAGGCCTTCAGAGGTCTGGATGAGTTTATCATGTAAATCCCTCAGGTCAAGCCTAGTTACAAGAGCAATGAATAACAGAAAGGCTCAATAGAGGGATAAATAAGCCCAGATGTTATCAGAGAAGGAAATAAAGATCCTCTAACATGGCAATGTGGTGTACTGGCCCTCAGCATATCTTGAGAGCAGCCTCCTAATTCTGGTCCTGTGTTGGCCAAGATTCTTTATCTCTGGGCTCAGTTTATCTGTTTGACCACCTGCAATAGGAAGATGAATTTATTACACGATTTCTGAGGTCTGTGTCTAGCTGTTGGTTCTAAGAGCCTCAATAACCTCTCCAAAGTTAGAGACCAAAATCTTTCCAGTGTAGCCTGACTTCACCTACTTACAGTGGCTTAAAACTGTTTGCTGTGAAGTTTTTATAAGCTTTTTCACATCCTAAATCTCCACATTCCTTCCTGAAGACTTTTTGTACCTCTAAAAGGATGGATAAGTGATACTCATGGGAGCAGAGGGGGTCTGACATACTTACAAATAATTACCTGAACTTGAAGAGTCTGAATCAGGCTCTTATCTGTCACTGCCAGAGATCTTGGAAGAGAAGCTGAGCACTGAGGGGGGCCTGGGAAATTCTCCAAGCAAGGATGTGTGAACAATGGCACAGAAGAGCCGTGTGCTGGGACCGGGTGCTGAGGAGTCTCTGTAGAACAGACCAGATGAAAGTGAGTACACAGTAGGTTCAGCTCTAAGGGAATCCAGGTTTGGATTTACCCCGATATCTGCTCTCTTTTTCCTTACCTGAATTGTAGTTAAGCTTTTAGCTGCTCAAAAATTTTTTTAAAATTGCAATCTCTTTTACAAGTGTAGGCATATGACTGATTCCTAACCGATGAGATAGAGGCATGAACGATTTAGGAATCTCCAGGACAGGTATGTCCGTTTTGCCCCTTCTTTCTAGTTACTTGGAATGAAGACAGAAAATGTATTAGCCAGGTTTTCATTACTGTAACAAGTTCCTGAAGCAAATAAACTTACAGAAAGAAATGTATTTTGGTTTGCAATGAGGGAGGTTTTAGTCCATGACGAATGTAGTGGTACTTCATGGCAGGAGTGTGTGGCTGAGCAAAGCTGTTCACACCATGGTTGAGAAGCAAAAGAAAAGAAGGGGATCCAGGTTTCCAGTGTCCAGTTCAAGGTCATGCTCTCAGTGATTGGAAGATTTCCCACTAAGCCTCATCCACCACCTTATCCAGCACTGTGGGCTGGAGATACGGGCCTGCAGGGGACATTCCGGACCCAAGCTGTGGGAGGGTAGCTGGAGTTCCAGCAGCCGTTTTGGACTGGGAGGTGATCTGAGAACAGGCATTACTTGTTGAAGTTTATGAGAAGAAAAGCAGGAGCCTAGATCATTAGTAATGTTTAGAAGCAGCTGGAGACTGCTTGTCTCCAGACTTAATATGTATGAGAATTTAAAGGGACAAATAGTATTTTTCTGCTATATGTATTTTACCTCAAGATAAACTAGATTATAGTAGGTCTTATATTCAAGAATAAAAGGTTTGGATTTAATTCTGTGGAGACAAGGACACTCTATAAAATTTGACTTTATCAATTATAATTTGGGCATTTACCATATTATGAAAGATTCTAGAGGAATATTAAGATAATTTTCTGAAGACCTCACTGCAGTATTGTTAAATGATAAGCGCAAGATTCTCTGTGCAGTAAGATATCCCTTTGACATATCACATATTAGAAAAACAGCCTTGATTTTCTATTCCCCGCCCAAGAACAGGTAGAGTATGTCAAGTTCATGACAGTGGATGAGGGAGGGAGTGGGGCATCTTAGGATATCTTATAATCACTTAAAAATACACTAGACAATAGTTGAATACCCTCACATTCCCCCACCACATGTACCCTAAGGGTGACTCAAAGGTGGGATCACTGCCCTGAGGTTGATTTTCTTATAAGCTCTCAGAAAAGACCAAAGCTGCAGGACCATCAGCTACACTTTGTTGGCAAAGGTAGTAAATGCCACCTGTCCCTGGAAGAGTTTAGGCTCATCACTGGCCATGTGTGTGAATGATAGTGGACAACAAAGAAAGCCCTGAAATCGCAGAATGTCTGGGCTATTCCAGTACTAAAGACAGGACACAACCTTTTTTATATTCCGAAGTACTCTTTTGCTAGGAGTAAGTTCTAGTAAAGATCATGAAAATGATGTGAATGATTTTAATAGTCATAATGATAGCTAACTTTTTTTTTTTACTATTTGCCATGCATTAGGAACTATAAAAGATATATTACATGTATTATACAATTTAATAATAACATTAAGTTTGTACTAATATTCTAATCTACATTGTCCCTTCTCATCCAGTATGTAGTGGGACAGAGAGGAATATTACCATTGGTAATATTCTAATCTACATTTCACACAAGGAAGTTGAAGGTCAGAGAAGCTAAGAAATGTTTTGAAGGTGACACAGCAGCCTCACAATTTCAAGGGTAGATATTTCTTATTCCTTGAAGAAGGTTAATAAATTCTCCACCTTCCAAACAGGTGCAAATGAATCAGAGTGCTAAACAGAGAGCTTTGGGCCAAGAGAAGGATTTATCTGGCTATTTCAGAAAGCAGGACATCAATTTTAACCGCCTGGGTGTGAGGACGTGTTGACAGTGCCCTCCAAGCATACTATAGGAGCGAGATAAAATAGGAGAAATACATGTAAGTTATCTTTGAAAAGCACATGTAAATTCCCTGTTTATAAGATTAACTTCTTTCTTAAAAATTTTAAGTGAGTACATTTGGAACATGGAGATAATTACTCACTGTGGCTTTAGGAAATGATAATTCAGTAAAAGGGTTCAACACAAGATAATAACAAGCAATCTATTTCGAGATGTCCAAGAGTCTCAGAGGTAGAATGGAGGAGGAGGAGGAGGAACTGAGGTCCCAGAGCTCTCAGTAAGAGGCTGAGTAGACATCTTTCCACCCTGTGAGCTGAGCAACACTGCCTCGTGAGCAGGTTGTTCCTTTGTCAAACAGCTCTCATCATTCAAAAGTCCCTCACCTTCTCGGGAACTTTCTTGGTCTCCCTTGAGCTTCTCCTGCCCTTCGGGAGTGGTTCTGTCCTCCATAGAGCAGTGCTGTGTGCTCCTGTTTTCGATTTCCAACTCAGAGGTTGCCTGCCGGCTGAAAAGTAAATAAATCCCCCTCTCTCCGCCCCACCACATATTGGATGGGAAAGGACAAGACGGTCAGAAAACGACTCGAGGGCCATCTCTGCTTCTGGTGTGGGGCAGGTCTATCTGAGCGCACGCTTCTGAGCACCAGCTGAGGCTCTCGGTTTAAAGGTCATTTTGCAGAGTGGGAGCATTCAGTTCTCTGGTGGTGAGAGAGGCCCTGAGGAAGGATGAGGATGCGCGCAGGGCGAGTGCTTTAGGTCTGCGTCAGTGCGCGGAGCCTCGGAAGATGGGCCTGCCCTGTCCCTGCTCCTTCTCCAGACCCTGAACGCATCCTCAAGCTGAGTCAAAGGTAGGGCTGCGGCCCCACAGCTGATGTGAGGCTGCCGATTAGCTCATTAGCAATCGGGGGTGGCAGTCACTGCAGCCCTGGGGGTGCTCGCCAGTACAGGGACCAGGAAGGGAGCCCGCAGGCCCCTGTGCAGCCATTCCACTTCACGGCTTCGTCTTCCTCATGTCTACAAAGAGCACCGTCATCGGGAAGCAATTTCTAGTGTTTGCGGAACAAACCTTGGCCCTTGTTCTCACTTATTCAAGTTTACTGTGACCTTTCCCGTGCTAGGGACTAGTTTGCAGTGAGGAACAAGCCCCGGAAGTCACTGTTCTCAGATGCCAGGGAAGGAGACATTATAATCCAAGAGACACATAAATGGCTGAAGGTGAAATGGTACGGAGCAGGAGAGCAGGACAGAGAGGGTCTGGGGGTGAGGTGGCGCCGACAGAGCAGAGAGTTCAGGAAGAGGAGCCCAGTGAGTATTTGGGGGAAGAGCTTTTGGGCAGCAGGCGCCACCGCGCGTCCAGCAGGAAGGCTGAGGACAGTGGGACAGAGCCAGTGGGAAGGAAATCCGGGAGTAGCGCGAAAGAGCTGTGGGAGGACCCTGGGTTTCTCGGGAAGTGTAAGAGCTTTAGTTTTTACTTCACTTTCTGAAGCTTTACTTTTTCACAGTCCATATGTCATGGAGAAAACCCCGTTTGTCTCATATCCTTCCTTTCTCTTGTAGTGCCGGTCGCTTTGCTGCTGGAGGGCGCGAGTGCAGGCCGTGGGAGGAGAGAAGCAGTGAGTGGGCCTGGTGGGGTCTCCTGGGGACCTCTGCGGTGGATGGCGGAAGGAAGAAGGCTGGGAAGGGCATGCATTCCAGTTCATCCTGTGTTTTCCAACTCTGACTGCAGTACGGGGAATGAGGAGATGCACACCATTTTCTCCTACCTTTCTTTTTCCATTGTACTTTCTCTTGAAGATAGAACCCAGAGGAAATTGATGCCAATGACTATGACTAGTTCTCAGCCTACTTTAAAAGTACTTACAAAGCTGAATAAGTACTCATTGTATCTTCCAAGATCATTCTTTCAATAACATCTTTGATTGTAAAGAAGAAAAGTAATGACTTTCCTACTTTGTTTGCTTTTGTAGTTCAGGATGGCCCTGAGCTCTGCTTGAATATTGTTGTATGTGGTTACCGGGGACCCTTACACTCGCAAGGCACACACCAGAACCACTGAGCTAAATCCCTAGCCAGACTTTCCTACTTTTAATTTTCTCTGAAGATGCTGGGGCTGTCGTGTGGGCAATATGGGTCACGCAAATGGATGCCTGCTTTCCAGAAGGGGCATGGGAAATTTCAAGTGCTTAAAACCAAATAACAGAAGTAAAAACATAAATTAATAAATAAATAAGAGCAAGCTAGGGGATGGAGTCATAAATCCAAAGCAAATGGCAAACACAAATGACAAATATTGTTCAGCTAGGTCCCAGACTTTTGGACCAGTCCTTAGTCAGCTTGACTTCACCTATATTTGAAACAAGTTGAAGACTCCAGTTGGCTTGTATAAATTTTGTTTCTCCCCATAGCTTGCCTTCCGTGGAAACCCAGAGAGCAGGTACAATCCCAGCAAGTGAGGAGTGGAGGTAGAAGGAAGTTGTGGGCAGAGTGCTACCTGTTTCCTAAGCAGCCCCATAATATCCAAGATGTGGAACTGAACTTGTTCTCTTCAAGCGGTGGTGCCTCTTTGGCCACCCCTGAGAAGTCTGCAGAGAAGTTGTCCAGTCCTCAGAAGTGATGCCCTTTCTCAGATTTATCAATGTGGACCATGCGGCCTCTACCTGATACTCCCCAATTCAAAACCTTCCAAAAGCAACCTCGATTTTCTGCTACTCTTCTCCCATCTCGACCTTCCAATCTCTGTGGCTTCTTTTTACTGGAGTAAGTTAAGGGTCTTTGTATTTTCTGTGTCCTTTGCTGTGGAAACAGTATCTCTGTTAGATACTACTGGGCTCATCCTCTCTTTTTAGGACATTGTTCCAGCTGCACTTACCCGTGTTTCCTTGACTCTACCGGACTATTTATCTTTCCCCTGTTAGAATAGATGTTATGTTCCTCACTAGCATGGAAGCACAGGAGGGCAGGTTCTTGGTCTGTTCAGTAATCACCATGTCTTCCTCACTGCAAATGGTCCCTAGCACATGGCTGGTTCTTGATAACCATGAAAACCTGGAAAGAAGTTTTGCTTGTGGGTGAAGCCATCCCTACTCACTGGCCTGCTATGCCTGTGAGTGACATGGGCAGGGCCCACATGCCTGTGAATGTCATCTGCAGTGATCAAACATCCTGGTTGAGTGTGTCTGGGGTATGTTGTTGTATGTGCATTTACATATTATGAATATCTTCATAAAAGTGCTACTTTTACTTGATTTTTGAAAATTACAAAATATCCAAGACTATAAAGTCAGAAACCCATTTGGCCAGCAGATGGAGGAAAATGAGGATGAGAGCCTTGTAACTATTCCTCGTGTTCCAGGAGACACACATGCCTTTCTGAGGTTGAATCCTGGCCAATGGGAAGAGGATTTCCTTCCCAGGATGCACTGGGCCTTTGGACAGGGCCAAGGATGGGCTTCTGAATGAACTGCACACAAGCTTATGAACTGCAACATATGGACCTGAACCTTGTGTCACTCACTGCTAATGAGCTCTCTGGCTGCTGTGTCAGATTGAGGACTTATTCAGTTGCTTGTGTACTTGTTGTCCCTGTTTACATTAAGTAGCTGAAAATAACAAAGAGACTTCAAGGCCTCTGCGTCCTTTTCCTCTGATATTTTTCTTTTTCCCTGGAAGGCACAGCCTATGGTCTAGAATATCCACAGGCAATGTCACAAGGAAGGTTATTACCTTTCTGTCATCCTCACAGCTTTAATTAAGGAGAACCCTTTGGTCTGCTATGCATACATAAACTGTGACATCATTAACCATCCACTAATCCAATATTCACTTAGAATGTATATTTTGAATCCTTAGGTTATTCTATAGCTATTTATTGAGTATGTGCTTTTAAGCACTAACTTTTGCACAGGATTAAATTCTACCTTGCTTTTCTGGAAGAGGGTATAATTGCACAGTTCTATGCTAAGTTTCTACTGGGATAACCCAAAGAACTCCTTACAACCACCAGGGCTCCAAAGACCTTGGTCAGAAAATTCTCTGGGCAAGAGTATTATTAATGTCAGATCTTGACACTCAGGAGATTGAAGCAGGTGGATTGCTGTGAGTCTGAGGCTACCGTGGCCTACATAATAAGTTCAAGCCAAGTGTGGGCTATACTGTGAGACCCTGTCTTGAAAGAAAGAGAAACAATATTTTTTAAAATTAAAAAAATGTTAATTATTGGGAGCAATTCTGTATAATTTGGGGGGGGAATCATTTCACAATTAAATTATGATTAGGCTTAGTTTTCCTGCGTACAGGTTAGCTCTGGAATATTGAGATATAACTCTCTTTTTGCCTCTTGTCACAGCTAAGATGTCAATGGTCTCATGATGCTGTGACACTTCAGGATATCAGCTAAATACATCTTGGTTCCTTGAGAACTAAGTAACAGAAAGGTTTCACCTGGGGAGGGTCAAATTGCTGATCAAGGTAAGTTCCTCCTTGATCTAGGATCTTCATCTGCATAAGTTCCTCATTGTTCTAGGCTCATCACCAATGTCTGAGTCATCTGTTGCTGCCATGTAACAGATAAAGATGTGGCAAGTTCGAGGTACCTTTGTCTTTGCTGTCCAGAGCAGCGTTGACCAGGACCAAATCTGAGCTTCTTCTCTAAGTCTTGTTTCTTGTCTGTTCATTAATTCACCTTGTGCTGTTGTGGCTCACAGGAACCTGGGACTCACTGCAGGGGTTCTGGTAGTATCTGCTTTCCCTGTTCCCTACAGTTCAGCTCAGGTTTATAAAATACCTGATTTTAAATAGCATGCCACCAAGTTAAAACAATCTAGTTAATCCTTTGGTAACTACTGGAATTCATATTGCTCAACAGGTAGAGGACTCTGAGAGAAAGATAAGCCCCAGAAGAGCCATGTGTCACATCTGAGACACTCATGCCTGGAACTGTGCATTCAGCTGGGTCAGAGTTCCCTAAATTCTTGGCATCGTATTGTTCAAATCTTACCAGATAACAGAACTGAGTATTGAACACAAGGTGTATTTAGTGAGATGAGTGTTGAAGGGGAAGGAAGCATTTCTCTTCTCAGTGACTAATGTGGGGACTGGCTGCCCTGAGAACTTGGATTTTCTGTATCTTAGGCAAAGTGGGAGGCAAATGGGGAGCACAGAGTCTCTCTCCTTCCCAGCTCATCCCCCAGGCAACTGTCTGTAGCTGATGGATGATTCTAGTGCTCAAATCATCATGGTTCTCAGTTAGAAATAACTTAATTTGTACCTACGGTTTAATAAGATAATACAAGTTTTTCTAGTGAAGTATAAATTGGGTATCTTTGAAGTTACACATTTTGAAGAATTTTAAATATTCTGAAAACATGTACCTTTAATGCCTTGATTTTTGTTTTACTATTCTTTTTCCTTTTGTCATCTTTCTGTAACTGACATGTTTAATGATGGCATGATTATTTTCAGTCAAGTGATTGCATATAGAAAATAGTTGTTGTACCTTAATTGTAGCAACCATAATAATATATCAAATCAAGTAATGTTGGCATCAAAAATTTCTACCCACACCAACTACACATGCACAGTGTGTGCTAGTATACATAAAAACAAAACAAAACCCCACTGATTATAGCTCCTATTCACCTAAATGTGAATATAAAAGTTATAGTCATTTTTAATTAGAAGGATTAATTTCTTACTCTAGGGGTGTAACTCAGTGGTAGATCACTTGGCTAGCATGGGTGAGACTCTGGATTCCATCCCCAGTATCACAAACAAACAAAACAGTAGAAAGGATCAAATTCTCAGACAAAACAGTAAGGGAAATCAATTGTCTATAACTAATCTTTGGGGAAAAAAAATACCCCAAAGACTAAGTTTATAGATAATAGATACTTAGAGGTAGGGACAGAACTGAGTCCACACCTGTGGGGCTAACTCAGAATCTCAGGCCCACTTGTTCTTGCCCTACTTTTTCAACCTGGCATCTCTCCTGTGTGTGTGTGTGGTGTGTGTGTGTGTGTCTGTGTGTGTGTGTCTGTGTGTCTGTGTCTGTGTGTCTGTGTGTCTGTGTCTGTGTGTCTGTGTGTCTGTGTGTGGTACTAGGGATCGAACTCAGGCCCTTGTGCTTGTGAGGTAGGTGTGGTACCACTGGAGCGAAACCTCTGAACCAACCTTTGACTTCCTTTTGATCTAGAATGTAGTTTGTTAGTTAAGGACTAAGGCTGAAGATGACCAGCAGTCATGGTGAATCCCGGAGTATCTCTCTAATCCATTCATTCTCTCAGATATGCATTCCCTGAGCAACTACTGTGGGCTGCATTATGGATGACTAGAAGCTACTTATTCCTGTTTACTGTGCAGGGAAAGGAGATGAACTTAAAACTTGGCAGAGTATCCTGTTCAAAACGGAATGAAAACTAACCTTAAAAAAACTAAACTTGAATACTAGGTTCCTGACTCTGTTGTAGAAAAATA
>PVIR01044740.1:0-11053 GCA_004026965.1 Petromus typicus
TGCTGTGCACCCCGGGTACCTCCTGGTGGATGGAGGAGCCCCACGGATACTGCTGCTGGAACTTATTTTCTGTTGCTATTACTGAACATCTCAGACTGGATAATTTATAAAGAACAGAAGTTCATGCGGCTTCAGAGGATGGGGCTGGCACTGGAAGGGCATTCTTACATCACAGAATAGTGGAGGGTATCACTGGCAGGCAGCGGGGCGGGCCTGCACATGTCTCTTCCTGTCTCAAAGCCATTGACACCATTATGAGGCCCCCGCCCGCCCTTACAACCTCAGCTAACCCCAGTCATCTCCCAAAAGCGCTCCCTCCAACTACCATCGGTATAGGAATTTGGCGATTAAGTTTCCAACGCATAAAATCTGGGGGACAAATTTAAACCCCCGCCCCTCCTGCCCCCCAAATCTGACCCACCTTCTCTCTAATCTGCTCCTGTGCTCACAGCAGGTCGTTTCCTGTCTCCCACGAGCCATATCTAATCCACATTGTGTTTATTGCTTCTAACTGCTTTACTGAGGTATAAGTGATGTACAATTAACCACACATATTCACTTCCTACCACCAAGAGGTCATGAGTGCATACAATACCCCGAAGTCTCCTCCGGCCACTAAGTAATCTCTCACCCTTTCCTACCTGTCAGTCCCCAGCTGACCGTTCATCTGGTTCCTGCTAATAGATTAGTATGTATGTATCTGTTGGAAGTGTCATATAAACTGAATTGAGTGTGCAGTCTTTCCTAAAGGCTTACACTCAATCATATTCTGAGATTCATCCATGGCTCCTGTTTGTTGCTGAACAGTATCCCACTATAGATATATACCACAAATATTTGTTTTCTCTCTCACCTATAGCATGTTTGTTGCTTCTAGTTGGGGGCTACTGCAATGAAAGTAAATTGCCAGGTACAAGACTTTAAATGCTTTCATTTCTTTTTAGTAAAAGCTTGGGAGTAGAATGGCTGGGTCTTACCCTCAGTTGTGGTATTTTGATATATAGTTTTGGTTTTCATCTGTGGTTCTGGCTCATAACTCTCTCCCTAAAGCAGAACACAGAATCTAGAATTCCTCCTCCTCATAGCAGGCCCTATACTATGTATCCCCTTGCTTTTCTTTTTTTTTTTTTTTTTTTTTTTTTTTGAGACAGGGTCTTATTGGGCAGTTAAGACTGGCCCTTGAACTCACTATATAATCCAAGCTGGCCTGAACTCACGGCAATCCTCCTGCCTCAGCCTCCAGAGTAGCTGGGATTACAGGCGTCAACCACCATGCCCTGCTCCCTTGCCTTTCTGTCTGGGAGCAGGCCATAAAGACATTTCCAGCCTTCCATATCTAACAGATCCTAACACCCCAGGTCAGAAGAGCCCTGCCCCCACATAGGAGGGAGGGAGGGTGCAGAGACTGAAGTACCTGAGACATAGACCTGCTGGTCTCCCGACTGTAATACATCAGACCCTTTTTGTCCAATCACAGTTGACACATTTGTGCTTCAACGATACTGATGTAATAGTGTCCAGAAACACTCGAAAAGATGGGTCTGGGGCGCTTTCAGGTAGCTAAACACAGGGAGGGTCCTGAAGACAGCGTGAATGCTCTGCACCCTGCCTCAAACTCTGCCCTGTGCGTCTCTTCATCTGTACCCATCGTAGTTCCCTTTATGGTAAAATGTCTCCCTGAGTTCCATTAGCTTGTTCAAAAAGTTAACCTAAGGTAGGGGTTGGGAAACCTGATCTGTAGCTAGTGAGTCAGAACACAGGTCACTGGAGGAGTGCAGGATTGGTGACCGGGCACGGACATCTTTGGGACGGTCCTGAAGCTCAGGGCTCTGACACTGCTTCCGATAGATAGCGTCAGGACTGATCACAAGGGGACGCTTGGCTGGTGTCTGCTGGGGGGCAGGTGTGCAGGGAAAACCTTGCACATGTAGCACAGGAGGAGAAAGTGAGTCCTGAGTTTGTTCTTTCTGCTAATAGTAGTAAATTTATGTTTTTTGTTTGTTAAAGATTGTAGCTGGTTGTAGTAGGGAATAGGGAACAGGATCTGCTCAGTTCAAGGCCAGCCTGAGCTGCATTGGAAGAATCTGTCTCCAGTAAACAAATATTAGAAACATGTATTTATTTTGAGACAGGATCTCACTATGTAGTTCAAGTTGGCCTCAGATTTGTAGCAATTCTCTTGCCTCAGCCTCGTGAGTACTTGGATTACAAGCATGTGCCACTATTCCTGGCTATTAGATTTGGAGAACAATTGCTGAGAAAGGAGGCTTCCTATCTATTCCTTCTCTCTGGCATAGTTTTCCCTATTATGAACATCTTGTTTTGGTGCTTGTCCATTACAGCTGAAACAGCACTGATACAATGTTATTAACTGAAGTTCACAGTTAACATTGTTTCATTCTTAGTTTTGTCTAGTGTATGGGTTTGGACAAATGGGCTGTCAATCCATTCATCCTTCTCTTTCCCCTTTGACTCTCTCAGAATGAGATGTCAGAGCTCATCCTTTAGTGTGTGGTTTTCCAAACTGGCTTCTTGTAGTGTTGTATCTAGAATGTTCCCCAAAGGCCAGCTGACAGATAGGCTGGGGGGGGGGTGATTAATCTGTGAGGTATCTAACTTTATCCAGAGATCATAATTGGATGGCACTGTTGGGAGGTGCTGGACATGAGACGTGGGCCTAGTTGAAGGGAGCGGGTCACAGGGGCCTCGAGGAGTCTGTTCCCAGCTCTTGTTCCTCTCTGTTTCCCAGGTGTGGTGAGGTGAGCAACTTTCCCCATCACGGTCTTCCACAGTGAGGTCTCTGCCTCAGAGGGGGCTGACCACGGACTGATGCCTTTGAAACCATGAGCCAAATAAACTTCCTCCTTGAAGTTGTTCTCAGTTATTTGGTCATGACAACAAAGAGCCGAATAACACAATTTACAAGATGTACTTCCGGGGGAGCCACTGTGTCTTTCTGTACCTTGGTAGCTCCTTTCCTCTTACACTGAATTTAAACAAATAGCGGGGTTCACTGTGTGTTCACCATGCTGGAGCAGGCTGGGGCTCAAGATGCCCATGTTTGTGGCAGGCATGAGCCATGAGAAATACAACCATTTCACCCTCAGCAGCAGTGCCTCCTGCACCTCAGCTGCTCAGTGCCCAGTGCCCAGCCAAGGTCCCCGTGATGACTGGCACCGTGAGGGGACTCATGGCCATAGTCCAAGCCATCACTGCCACCTGGAAGGTGGGATGGTACCTCAGGAACTGACCTCACCACGGGGCTGCCCAGAACATAATCCTTGCATCCACTGGTGCTGCCAAGACCATGGCAAGGTCAGGCCTGAGCTGATGGGAGGTTCACTGGCATGGCCTTCTGTGTCACCCTCACAGTATGTCACTTGTGGAGCTGACCTGCTGCCTGGAAAAAGCTGGCAAATATGAAGATACCAAGAAAATGGCAGAGCAGGCAATAAAGGGCTCCCTACAAGGTATCCTGAGCCAACTGATTTTCAGGCCGTTTCCTGTGACATTAACAGCAATACCCACTCCTCCGCCAACCACACTGGGGCTGTATCTGTTTCACCCCCCTTATACTGTGGATCAAACTCAGGGAGCTTGTGAGGCAGGTGCAACACCACTGAGCTAAATCCCTGGCTCAGGTATTGCCTTTTTGAGCTTGCTGCCTGATCTAACAGTAAGCATGGTGGTGGACCTCGTGGCTCCCATACGGCCTGCAGGGAGTAAGAGTCCCTGGGCCACTAGTCCCAGCCAGAGAACGAGAGGAAGAGTGGCGCTCAGCTAGTGGGAGTCCTTGCCCCCTACCCACTGAGTCTTCCTCAGCACAGTATCCATCCCAGATCCCTGAAGAAGTGGAGCTTAGGGCTCAGGATGTAGCTCAGTGGGGCTGTGCTTATCTTGTAAGTGCAAAGTCCTAAGTTCAATCACAGTACTAAAAAAAAAAAAAAGGTTGGGGAGCTTAGTGAACTCTCCCTTGTCAGGTACCATCAATCAAGTCTGGTGCCCCTCCCCCAAAGCCCGGCCACCTCCCTAACTGGAGCCAACTTCTATCCTTGGACATCTGCAACATTCTTTCATCTCAGGGTCCTACTTCCTTCCTCCCACCTCTCCAACTCACTCCTATGCACTTCCTCCTTTGCTTGGACAAATCTCATCAAACAACAAAATCCAAATCCCACTCAGCCCTGCCATTCTCCCCTCTTTTCTCTTGTTTATGTCACTAGAGACTGCTCAGTGGAAACAATCTGGGCGGGTCTCCAGTACTGCAAAAAGTAAAAAAGTAAATAAGTAAATAGAAAAAGGGCTGGGGCATGTGCGCTCTTGGAATCCATCCACTGCACAAAACCCCCCAAACAACAGCAGACATACGTCAGTTCCCAGTGGTGCCAAGTCTTCTTGCAGGCATCTCCCCACCCCTGCCACAACTCCTTGGCTCCCTGTACCTGGACTAGAGCCAGCTTAGCCTTGCTTTGCACCAACTCTTCTCCCAGTGGATTATGGGTGTAAAAACTGCTTCAGTGGCTGCCTCCCTCACAGGGGCCGGGGTCATGGGTCTTCATCATATTACCTATCCTGCCCGAGGTGAACGTAATGCCTAGTACATGTAGACGGAGATGGACGGTGCTCACAGGGAGGCAGCAGGAAGTCAGGCTTGCGAAAGGCACTGTGAGGGGAAGGGTGTCAGTTGCCATCTCTCCACGTCTTTCCTCTCCCAGACCCCTGCTTTCTACAGCGCAGCCACAAGGGACACTGGTAGTTACACTCTGGGCACATGGCCCCCAGCCTATTCCAGTGATTGGGAACCTTTTAGAGCTTTAAGTGATAACAGCCAGTCTTCTGTGGCATGGGTGTCATAGGTTCCCCACTACTGTCTAGATCTCTGACTGTTGTTTTTTTTCCTAAGATAATCCGGCGCCTCATTGGGTAAATCCTATTTGTCTACAGTAACCAGGACTTAGCTTTCTTGATTATCAAAACTGGGTGGAGAGACCCTCCTCTCCCAGCAGAGTCGAATCTGCTTTAGCCCTGGGTTTCTGCCATGGAAAGTTTCCTCCCAGATTTAGCTAAAACCCAACCCATAATAGTTGGGCATGGTGATGCACACTTTTTATTACTAGCACCTTACCAATGAGAGGCTGAGGCAGGAGGATTGTCACAAATTCAAAACTAGCCTGGAACTTAGACCCTATCTCAAAAACAAAAAACAAAACAAACAAAACCTAGCAGACTTGAGCATAAATGCTGAATGGTGGAGCTCAAAGAGCCTAGAAGCTGTTCCAATCCTGACTCACCAGATGAGAGAGTTCAGTAAATCACACTTTCAAAGGCCTCAGTTTTCTGCATCTGTATACTTGGGGTGAGAATTGAGTCCCACTACATCAGGGGCTGTACCCTTTAGTAGGTCACGGGTTTTAAAATTCCAAGAAAGCGATGCATGATTTCCACAGTAGAATGTACCTACACATCATGTGCAGACTCCCAGCAGCTAGTTTTGGACCCTCCTACCAGTTAAGAGACCTGGGCTGGGGGAATTACACCAGTGCCTCCCTGTTTTTTGATTTTCCAACCTCTTGCAGTGCCCCTAGGCCAGGCAGAATCTGCAGATCCCAGGTGGACCCGCAGCCCCGCTGGAAGTCTCTGCGGCCCTCTCCCGTGGTCATGCGGTACAAGGCTGCTTCCTGGCGCAAGAAATCCCAGGACTCTAGAGAAAAAATGTCTGTCACCCTTTCAACTGTCCATCCCACTTAAAGCGAGAACCGGGAAATCAGCGGAGCAGGGCAGAGACTTACCCAAGGTCATGTTGTGAGCACCAGCCTGAAGGGCCGGCTTCCCGCACCCCGCCCGGATGCTCAGAGCCACTGAGGCGGTGGCTGAGCTCCGGGCCTGCGCCCCAGGGCGTGGGGGTGGGTGGGGGCGGGGAACCGGCCGGGCTCGGAGCCGGGGCGCTGCGGGGCCTGGCCGGGGAGGGGCTGCCGCATGCAGAGAGTAGGCCGAGGTCCTCCTACTGCCAGTCCGGCCACTCTTCGAGCAGCTGCTGCGCCCCAGGTAATCTCAGCTCCTGGCCGCTCTGGGTGGGGCGAGGACAGCTGCGGTGGCTCTGTGGAGCTGGGGGCGCCACATGCTCCAGAATGTCCGCGTGAACGCAGAGTGGGGTGCGGTGGCCGGTCCTGCAACCCGAGCTGCTGCCCCTGGTTAAAAATACCCCCTGCCCTCTGCTCCCCTCCCCCGCCTGCCCTTCCGTCCCGGGCCCTGCCCCACCCCCGCAGGCGCTGGCCCTTCCCCGGGGACAGCCCTGCTTTGGCGAAAGTGCCCTCTCTGAGCTGGCCCGGGGCCTGCCGAGGGAGGGACAGGGAGACACGATGAGTAAGAGATAGTCAAAGACAGTGCGGGAGAGATAAGGACAGCCGAGAGGAAGCGGGTTAGGAGCCGGGGAGGAGGAGGAGGACGAAAGAGGAGGGACGAGGGTGGAGGAGAGGCGGGGAGGAGCGCTCTTCCTGGTTGGGCCCTGCCCTGAGCTGCTCTCGGGGAAGCCTGCCGCGGCACCTCTGCGAAGCCCCAGCCTCCCCTCCCCCAGGTGAGGAGTGGGGTGGGCGGGCCGTGCGTCTCCGATCTCGGCCACTCTTTGGGTCTGAGGGGCTGCCCGGGTCGGCCCTTGCTCTGCGCCCGCTCGGCGTTAAGGGCAGGCGCGAGGACGCCGGCTCCAGCCTAAGCTCAGCACTGTCCCCACGGGCGGGGGACAGATCAGTCTCGGGGGCCTGGGAAGAGAGGGCCTCTTCTTGCCTGGGATTGTCAGTCCCGAAGCCAAGGAAAGGAACCTGTGAGTTAGGAGCCTGGCTAATTTGGGGAAGCGTTACTAGGCGGGCCAATAGGGTGAGAGGAGCCCCCTTCCGTCTAGCTCCCTGAGTGGGGCTCCACCCTGTTATACCTGGCGGCCGCCAGGCTGACCGCAGTGCTGCCGGCCGGGACCCTGGGACGCAGAGGAAGGGAGGACGATGGTCAGACATACGGGAACTGGGGAGCCCTTTTCTGGATTCTGGGAACACAGTACACAGCCCTGAGATCTGTGAGGACAGAACTTTGGGTTTGAGGAGGAAAGGAGGGTAGAACAGGAGAAACTCACTAGCAGGCAAGAGTGCGTTCTGGTTTGGGGAAGGTTCCCTGCACACCTGCTTGTCCCACAGGATGGCTGAGGAATTCATCACACCGGTGTACTGCACTGGGGTGTCAGCCCAAGTGCAGAAGCAACGGGCCCGGGAGCTGGGCCTGGGCCGCCACGAGAACGCCATCAAGTACCTGGGCCAGGATTACGAGCAGCTGCGGGGGCGATGCCTACAGAGTGGAGCCCTCTTCCGAGATGAGGCCTTCCCCCCAGTGCCCCAGAGCCTGGGCTACAAAGAGCTGGGCCCTAACTCCTCCAAGACCTATGGCATCAAGTGGAAGCGCCCGATGGTGAGAGGGCTCTGGGTGGCTGGGAGCCAGTTTCCAGAAGGGACCGGCCTTGGGACAGGACTCTGGTCTTGCAGGAGCTGATGTCAAACCCGCAGTTCATCGTGGACGGAGCTACGCGCACAGACATCTGCCAGGGAGCCCTAGGTAGGCCTCCAGGGGTGGAGTTCTGGTGTTTTTTCCACGATAGCTTCCCATGCCGCTCCTTTGGGCTCTGCCTTAGCCCCTCCCTCCTGCAAGCCCCAGCAGGCGATGGTTATCAGCCCTAGGGCTGGTTTGCCCAGTTCCTGGATCTTGTCTGTGAGCGGAGGGGCACACCACCCAAGGTACCGGTATTGCACCATGAGCACACACACATCCGCCGCCTGACATGAGTCTTTCCATCCCAGGGGACTGCTGGCTGCTGGCTGCCATCGCCTCCCTCACTCTGAACGACACCCTTCTTCATCGCGTGGTTCCCCATGGCCAGAGTTTCCAGGATGGCTACGCAGGCATCTTCCACTTCCAGGTGAAGGGGCCAGCCCCCTGTGAGGAGGGGTAGCAGGCACTAGAGGAGATGTAGAAGGAAAGCCCCAGCACCCTGGATTTAGGGTGACCCGGCCACACCCTGCAGGGGGAGCCCTCCCTCTGGAAGGTATTTGCCTTCTCCCTGCCTCTCCAGTCATGTGTGAAATGGCCGGGCAGGTATTTCTGCTGGCCGCTCTCCTAGTTGGTTGTGGGTATCAGAGAAACTGGAGTAGAAAGAGTTCTGTGTTACGTCCTGTGGAACCAGTCCCCCGCCCGCGCCTCCTCAGTTTGTGTCTCTGAAAAAAGAGGGTTCTGTTGGGGAAATTTTGACCGTTCTCCACTTGTCAGTCCTCCCATCTCCCAACCTGTGTGCCTGGCAGCTTCTGACTCAGCCCGACAGAAAAGAAAGACTCAGGAGTAGGAGTTTACACTGGTTTTTCTGATGTTTGTGATGGCCCATTTTTCAGCTTGTATAAATGAATTCCCAAAGAGCTAGGATTGGGAGAGACACACCCCAGCAGTCTTTGTTGGAATTCACCTGCCCTGAGAGACTTCCGAATAGCTATCTAGGTCCCCTCACCTTCCACCTAGTCGGGGAGCCCATAGTTACAATCCTTCCGCTGTGCGCAGGGGCCAATGGCCCGCAGCTGCCGCCACACCGAGCCAAATTAGCCGAGGGCCACACCTGCCCGTCTTTAGTCCGCAGGGGCGTGGCCTTTCCAACCCTTTCCCCGCCTCCTCTCATTCTTCCAATCCGTTCATCCCTCGCATCTGATTGGCCCTTTCAATATACCCCTTCCACTCTGGCTCCTTGGACCCTCTTCCCCTCCTTCTGGCTTTGTTCTTGGCCAGGCCCTCGCTGAGGCTCTGGTGGCTGGCAGCTTCTGGCTCCAGGAGCCCTGGGCCGGGGCCCCACCCTGACTCCAATGCTGAGAAATCCGAAGCCTGGCTTCTCTAAGCAAATCCCAGAGGAACCAGCCCCACCTGTCTTGCTGTAGAAGGCTCTGGATGCATATTTTAATTCTACATTTGTTTATCTATACATCTGTGTGGTCAGACATATAGTGAATGTTTACATTTTAAAAAAATTTTATGATAGCCAAAAAATATTTACAGTAATAGAAACATTGCCGTGAATCTCCTTTAAAATCACCCCTGCTGCTGCTAAGACACGTACCCCATCCCCAGCATTTTCGGAAGGACTGGAAGTCCTTTCTCAGGAGTGCCATTAGTTGGGCTGCCTCCATGTCCTGAATCCACTTAAAGTGTCTACTTTGTGTGATTATTTTCACTTTGGAGAAGACCAGGGTTACACAGTGCCAGCTCCAGTGAGTTAGATGGGGATGCACCACAACGGTTTTAGGAGCCTGTCTTTCCTTTGGGTGGCTCAGGGCAGTGGCACTCACAGTATTTCTGATCACACCCTATAAAGACACAAGAGAACAGCACATTTAAACATCTGCCATCTATTTTGGTCACCCCAGGTATGTGTATGTACCCCCATACCTTTTTTTTTTTTAATTTTAATTTTACTGGAGACAGGGTCTCGCTTTGTGGTTCAGGCTGGCCCTGAGCTCAGCCTCAAACTCACATCACAGCAATCCTCCTGCCTTTGCCTCCCGAGTGCTGGGATTACAGGCGTGAGCCACCACACCCAGCACTGTGGTATGTGGTACTGATTGCTGCTGGGCATGAGTCTCCACACCCAGTATTGTATGTGGTTACCAGGGATCGAACCCCGGTCTTTGTGCTTTCAAGACAGGCCCCAGAACCACTGAGCTAAATTCCCGGCCCACCCCATACCTTTTTAAAAAATAAATTTTATTTTATTTTATTCCTCCTCAAGCCCCTTCT
The DNA here is from genome assembly GCA_004026965.1 of Petromus typicus. Taxonomy (NCBI): domain Eukaryota; kingdom Metazoa; phylum Chordata; class Mammalia; order Rodentia; family Petromuridae; genus Petromus; species Petromus typicus. The sequence continues at coordinate 9,808 of PVIR01044740.1, forward strand.
GCTCCCTATGTACAAAGCTTTTTATTCCATTTTTTCCTTTTATTTTCACTTCCTGCATACATTTTTGAGACAGGATTCTGCTAGGTTGCTAAGCAGTCTAAGCCAGGCTTGAGCTCACAACCCTCTTCCCTCAGCCTTACAGAGTGCGGTATTACAGGTGTGTGCCTGGCTCCTAGCCCTTATTTTTTTGAGCCAGGGTCTCATTAAGTTGCTTGAATGAGACTTGAACTTGTGACCCTCCTGCCTCAGCCTCTTCAAGTGTTGGGCTTACGAGATGTGTGCCACTGTGCTTGGTTTAGATGCACTTTTAAAAGATACAGTAGTTGGTTGAATGAATGGATGTGGACTCTGGATGCAGAAGGCTGCCTGCATGGCAGTATAGGTGTATCTAATACATATCAAGTATATCTATCTGGTATATATATGTAATACATATACCTCTGGTATATGTGACCTAGAATCACACGCCACCATGCTTCCTAAAAATGAGACCTAGCTGGAAAATAATCAGCCTATTCTCGTCTCACCTACCATGGCCACTATTTTCTTGCCCACTGGCTACTGTGTAAGGCAGGAGAAGCAAGAAGAGGCTAACTGTGACTGGCTTTTTTTTTCTTTTGTGGTACCAGGGATTCAACTCAGAACCTTGCACTTGAGAGGCAGTCGTTGGAACCACTGAGCTAAATCCTTGGCTTGGCATTTTTTTTTTTTATTAAGTTTTTTTTTTTTTTTGAGATAGGGTCTTGCTTTGTGGTTCAGGCTGGCCCTGAGCTCAGCCTCAAACTCACATCACAGCAATCCTTCTGCCTCTGCCTCCCGAGTGCTGGGATTACAGGCGTGAGCCACCACGCCCGGCACTGTGGTATGTGGTACTGGTTGATGCTTGGATGAGTCTCCACGCCCAGTATTGTTATGTGGTTACCTGGATCGAACCCAGGTCCTTGCGCTTGCAAGACAGGCGCCGGAACCACTGAGCTATATCCCCGGCCCGGGCTTGGCATTTTTTTTTTTTTTTAAGGTTTTTTTGAGACAGGGTCTCGCTTTGTGGTTCAGGCTAGCCCCTGAGCTCAGTCTCCAACTCACATCACAGCAATCCTTCTGCCTCTGCCTCCCGAGTGCTGGGATTACAGGCATGAGCCACCACGCCCGGCACTGTGGTATGTGGTACTGGTTGCTGCTGGGGTGAGTCTCCGTGCCCAGTATTGTTATGTGGTTACCAGGGATCGAACCCGGGTCCTTGCGCTTG
>PVIR01044741.1:0-11066 GCA_004026965.1 Petromus typicus
AGTTAATGTTTTTTTCAAGTTTTAGTTGGTTTTATATTGATGAGCTCAGTGGTTGTAAAATACAGAATTATTCCTCCAGGTATAATTCTGAACAGATTTCCTTATACATGTTTATTAGGTTCTAACACTGAAGTTCTCAATCAAGAGAACTTCAGGGAATTAGATACAATTTTTATGCCCTTGAGACAAGAATACATAGTTGAACAGTTCAACCCTGGTGTAATTATGATCAACCTAACATCTGGAATAATTAGTTTTAAATGTTTAACTACTCTGGACTCTGACCCAAATCCAGATATGCAGTTATATATTTTCCTCTTAATAGTCAAGAGAATTAAGAATTAAGACAATATTGTAAATGATTCTTTTGTAAAATTTGTACATATTTGTCAGAATATCCCAGGCAATCTTTGATAGTATGTATCAGCTGATTTTTAAAAATTCAGAAAAATTACAAATACAGAAATGTATTTAAACAATATTATTTACATGTACACATTTACCTTAGAAAATGAATGCATAATTCTCAATAGGAATCTTAACCACCAAAATAATCACATGTATCACAAATGAAACATTCTTTTTGCTTTGGCTGACATTTCCTTATGGTCAGTAGAGGGGGCATGAGTTTTCTAAAAAAACCCTATATCACAAACTGAAGTGCCATCATTAGTGATGCTATAAGGGAAAATATCCAAGCTTGTTCTTATTGGTTCATGTTTCATAAGCCACAAGAAATATTAATTTTACCTTCCAAGAATTATAAAGATAGAATGTAACATCTGGTTTTAGAGACCATTTCTTAATCTGGATTATACACTAACAAATTCCTTTAGAGCTTAAAATTTGAGGTTATCATGTGTAAATTGATTCAGGATTAAATTTAATTTGAGATTTTGTTGGCTACTTGTTCATACTTTAGTTCTTCTTCATCCATTCTAAATGTCATTGTAGTGCTGTTTGAAATTATTGTATATTACATTTTAGTATAACAAAAGAAGTAGTGGTTTATGTGTGAATCATGGTACTATCCCAAAGACTGATTATACTGTGATTGAAGATGTAGTCATTAATTAACAACATATATTTAACATAAAAATCTTATAACAAAATATCTTCTACAAGTATAGTTGGTAGATCCAGTGAAATGTGTACATATCTTGTGAACATTCAATGTAAATGGAAAATGATCCTTGTCCTCATCAAAAAGTTACTATGTTTGAATGTTGCTCTTAAGATAATTCCACGTATTGCTTCTTGGCCTTTTGGGTAAGATGAATTGAAGATAATTCTATAAGGAAATTCAGATGGAATGGATGTGTATTTGTGATATTGTGTTCAGGTTAAGTACAGAGAAAACCAAGTCATTTTAATACTTTTGTCTTGAATTTTAAGCTATCAAAAAATGTCATTGAACATTTTTATAACACTTAATTATTTTTTTTTAAAAATTGAATAGCTCTTTAACTTAAGGCTCATTTCAGAGGCATTAGTTGATATGTAATGAGATTTAGTACATTATTCAAGGTTTTATGGTTCATTAACACAGTGAACAAAACCAGAATTCAGAGATCTTAACTCCTACTTTGAGTTACCAACTACAAGTTAATATCACAGTAAACTAGGTTTTATGACTGAAAATATAGGAAAATAGCCTAATCACTTACCTTTTATTACATGCTTAACTTGTGAAAGGTATTTTGATATTAGTTTTGCTTGATAAAAATATATACAAATAAATACAACTGTCCATTATGCTTGTTTGTTTTCCATTGCTGTAACAAAATACTTGAGATAGGTATTTTATAAAGTAAAGAGGAATATGTAATTCAGAGTCCTAGAGGGTGAAAACCTGGAATCAGGCAGCTCCATCCATTCGGCTTCTGTTAAATGTCCTCTTGCCCACACCACATTATGATAAATAGCACCATGGTATAATGTGGGCGAGAGGGGACCATTTAATGAAACAGGATGTAAGAGAAACTTAGGGGTCAGGCTTCTCTCTCTTTTATAACTTACTTTTGTAAGAACTAATCAGGATCCCACAAGAACTACCTCATTCCTCCTGAAGGTAGCAACTAGGGACCCAGTTGTCTGCCACTTGTTAGGCCCCCACCTCCTGAATTTTTTACATGTTAGTGTCACTAGACTTAAGTTTTCAGCAAATGAAGGGATACCAACCACATCCAAATTGTCATAACATCCATGAAGCTGTATTGTATCATAATGATACAGATAGTTGACAAGAATATTTAAAGCAATAGTATGTTTATATCATAAGGAAACTAAGATTAATTTTTTTTTTTAAGGTTTTTTGAGACAGGGTTTCGCCTTGTAGTTCAAGCTGGCCCTGAGCTCCGCCTCAAACTCACATCACAGCAATCCTCCTGCCTCTGCCTCCTGAGTGCTGGGTTTACAGGCGTGAGCCACCACACCCGGCACTGTGGTATGTGGTACTGGTTGCTGCTGGGGTGAGTCTCCACGCCCAGTATGGTATGTGGTTACCGGGGATAGAACCCGGGTCCTTGTGCTTGCAAGACAGGCGCTGGAACCCTGAACTAAATCTCCGGCCCAAGATTAATTTTTATAGCCAATGAATAAAGCACTTCATCTATACCAATATATAGTTATGGAGAAGATGTGGTTTAGAAGAAATTAGTCAGGGCTATTCCCCATGTATATCTGAAGAAAGTGGCTCTGAGATTAAGGGGCAGTACTTCTTTGAGAAAGAGAAATTTCACATTTGCCTAAATAAGTTTATAAGGGTGGTTAGATTGAGTAGGAATTGTGTTGGAAATATTTATGGTGAAGAAGGAATGCTGAATCATATAAGGAGAGATAGATAAGATGTTGGATCTCTAATGTATGCTATTGTTTCACAGTTAAGGAACCTGAGACCCTAAGTGATTCTGAGTTACTTGTCCACGATTATTCAGTCATGTAGCTAGATTGAACTAGATCTGAAATAGATTCTTTTAAATTTGTTGGACATTAAAAAACAGTAGTAAATCAGATTGGTAGAAGAAGCTAGGGTACAGAAGAGGTGAAGATATTGTGTTTTTAAGAATAGAACTTTTGCAGAGATGTGAAATCTACTAGTCTTTTAAGAGACTAGAAAGAATTGTCAACTAAATTGGTTCTTAGAGTAAATCAGTATAGAAGGATGTAGCAATCCATGGTGCAACTTCTAAGTTATTTATTAATAGCAGTTAATATAGAGCCGGGTATGAAGCTCAGTGGTGCTGCGCCTGCCCGACAAACACAAGATCTTGAGTTTGATCCCTGGGACTACAGAAAATCAAATCAAAACAAAACAAAACAAAAGAACCAGTCAATAAATATAGTACTGAGAATGACATTAACAACAACTACTATTTATTGAATGTGAGGCAACAAATCAGCATCTGTAATCTAAGTATTACTGAGGCATTTTGTAGATGAAGAATCTGAATCCTCTTATGTTTGTATTCTAAAGTTGATGTATCTCAAACTTGAGCAATGAAGATAGATTTTCCTTATAAAGGAAAAGTAATTTTATCTCCCATATCCCATGTTGATTTATTTTTATTATAAAGTTTCTTAACTAGATACATATACACACATTCCTTAAGTTTTTCAGCTGTTGTGATTTAACAGACTAAACAGATAAGTCAAATGCAAGCAAAACCTACAAAATTAGTATAAATGAGAAAGTTTTTGCTAAAATGTACCAGTTCCAAGAAGAACTTGTAGCTTACTGTTTATGGGATTTTTGTTTGTTTGTTTGACTGATTTTAGCATACTTTTACTATCACAGGCTTTATGATAACTCATTTTTTTAACCACTTTTCTTTATTCTGATTGCTTCAAAATATTCCTACAGTTAAACTTCATATGGTATAGCCACTTATTTATTATTAATTTTTCTATTTTTATTAGTTGTAATAAAGACCACTTGATATAAATTTCATGGTTTGGAGCTCTGAAATATCATGGTATTGTGTTTTTACTTACAAGATGATGATCAGCTATGTGATCTGTAATTTATTTGTGTTAATTAACTTTTTAGGTTATTGTCTAGAAGAAATCACAAAATTTAAGAAATTCACGTACTCTGCCAATCAAAAATAGGCATTTGTTGCTTTCACCTAAAGAAAAATTATATTGCACTTTCCTCAAAACTATGTTTCTGAAGGTTAATAGTGGAAATGTAGGAAAACCTCTGACACCATCACCTCAGTGCTGCCTTAGTTCAGGCCAGTTTTCTGAATTTCTCTGAATTTCAGCTCACAGTGTAATACTCACTAAACTTTCTGTGCTTTTACATTGTAAGCTTTTAGGGTGCAGTTTAGGAATTAACTCTAGAAATTCTCCCCTATTGTTTCTCCTTATCTTTTGCTTCCCCACCCAGCTGTCCTAGTTCACTGTCCTCTCTCCCAGGTAGTTCTTTTTCCTGTGCATACCTCTGTTCTAATACTTTGTATTTTGTGTTAAAATCCTTGTATTTTGGTTTCCTAAGTAGACTATGAGTTTCCTTAAGGTAAGATTTGACTGTGTGCAAGAAAGATAGTTCTTTATCCAACTGTGATCCTGAATCATGCATGAATCAATTGTTGGTTTAGAAATGAGGGTCAGGCTGGGGATTTAGTTCAAGTGGTACTGCCACTACTTTGTAAGCACAAAGGCCTGAGTTCGATCCCTAGTACCACAAAATGAAAAAAATTAAAAAAAAAAAAAAAGAAAGAAAGAAATGAGGGGTCGAAAGTAGGCAAGAGCAAAGTAGACATTTCCTTATTGTTCTTATTCATTTATGTAAATTTTAAATGAATTACCTAGCTAATGTAGTAGACTATTTGAGCATGTGAACAGCAATAATATTAGTATTCTTTCCGTAAAGAATGTAAAGATAGCACCATTCTGTTTATCTTGTGATCAGGTGCTGTGATTGTCTCCACACCCCAGGACATCGCACTAATGGATGCACACAAGGGTGCTGAAATGTTTCGCAAAGTCCGGGTGCCTGTAAGTATTTACCACTTCAATCCTAAAAAATAGGAAGCTCTTCTTGGAGAAAAAGCAAGTTATTTACTTCTGTACTAAAATCTTTATGAAATTCCTTGTTCATCTTTATGGTTATTTTAAAAGCACATTTAGGTAGAAGCATATCTACATATTAATGCAAAACATTTCTGAAATTCCTTCAGGTATGAGCCTTCTTCAGAAGTGCTTTCAAACACTTGTAAACATCACTGACCAAAATAAAAAGTCTTTTAAGAAACGATTTAGGTAAATGAACCTGAATAGATCACTTGTGCAAAAAGAGATGAAAAAAAGATTACTTTTTTCTTTCTGTCTGCTTGCTTATTAATCCACTGGTAGACTAACTTCTAAACATTATTGCAGGATTTTATGTACCATAAAACAAAGTAAAATATTTTTAAAATAGAGGAAAATTAAAACCAGATGGAGTCATAAGTAAAGTCAGTCAACAAATTGCATGCCATTAAGGAACTTAAATACATGCTAGTGGTATGCCATAAATTTTCTGGCAGCCAAGGAAAAAGAAACATTGTACCAGTAAAGCATTATCCATTTCCACCAGAAAGTGAGGGAGAGAACTGTGGATGTGTTGAACTTTCTTTACAAGGAATAGATAGTGTTATCTTCTAGTGTGCCTCAACAAAAGCAAGAGGAATTACAACAGAGGAAAATTAGAAACAGCATTTCAGTATAAGGCCAGCATGTACATGGCTCACCTAGTGGCCTGGCTTAACTTAATTATAAATTTTAGAATTGATAAACCAGAGCTTCCTAAACTTTAGCCCATAGACTACCTTTAGGGATTGCATAATTTTCCCTTACCATCTCCACCACAAACTCTTTGTTTTGATGTGAAAAGAATTCACAACTAAGGGTAGAACTCAGTGGTAGCTTGTTTGGCAGGCATTAGGTCCTGGGTTCGATGCCGAGTAGCAGAGGAAAAAGGAAGAAAACAATTGAAGGGCTCATTCACTTGCAGAGTGAAATTGTGATTAGTAAGTATTTTAAGACCTATGTTCTGTGCTGTGATTATTTTTTAGCTTGGAAAAATTTTAAAGCAGTGATATCACCAAATGGTCACTTCAAGCAGAACACTCTGTCTCTGAAGCACCTAGCTTAAGCATGGTAACTTCATACTGTGACCTCCAAGATAAACTAGATACAAGTAATGCCTACCCAGATAACTTGATTGTGTTACTTATTATCTGAAGTTTTAAAATATAAATCATCAAAACATTTATTAAAGAGAGAGCTGTCTACCAGAAAGTATGATGCTGAGGTAAATAATCTAGATTCCTATTTCTGTTAGAAATTAAATAACAAGCCTAGCTTGTTAAGACCACTTTGAGGTTAGGATAACAGTCATTCTGTCTGGATATAAGTGAATTCTTAATTATTCATGCTGTAAGATAACAGTTGAACATATGTCTGTCTCACTCTAAAACATCATGAAATCTAAAAAGAAAAATTTTATAAAGAGCAGGAGTTAGAACTTCTTCTTGTTTTACCTCCCTGGATATTATTTTCTATGCCAACAGGCCATTTCAACTGAAGTTGTTATCTAAGGTGGTAACAGCTGGAGTAGGTCCTTATAAACTACCATACGTTGTAATTCAGAAGTCTAATGATGATAGGTGCCAAATTCAGCATGTGTACCTTTCAGTCCAGGTATTATTTTTCACTTACCTGTAGCTTTTAAATTCAGAATCAGACAGTCTCTTACTGTTCTTGCAGATTTTTCTATAGACTATTCTTATGTCTTGAGGATAGCCTTTTTCTCCCCTGCCTTTTAATAAGTTATTTGCCCTCCAAGCTGCACAGACACTTGTAGTGTTTGGAAATAAATGCATGAGAACTTTCTAGCCATGAGCTCTGTATACAGTTTGAGAGGCAGTAAGCTACACTGAAAAGGGAGTTTCAATTATAAGAGAGAAGTGAATTTGATTTCTGAGATCTCTCTGGTTCTTAAAATTCTCAAAGTCTAAGTAATAATAAAATGTTTGAAATTAGTAAGTGTTCCATAAATGCGAAAGAAATGTTTTCCTTTGTTTATTTTACTTTATTTCATTTTCCCTCCTCGGTTTTTAAGTGTTGTTCTCTGTCCCCCCTCCTTTGAAGCACATTAGTTACCATGGAAACAACGACATCATTGGCATTCATTGGTATGGGCAGAGTTTAGTAACATCTGCAAGAACATTTTGAAGTTAATTTAAATGATTTCTTAACATTTTGCGCATAGATAGGGAAAGGAGATGAACTATAAAATTCTGTATTCTCTGACTGAAATAATCTTTGTAGGTGTAGGTATGCTTCTTAAATAATGAAAATGTTTGGTTTTAAACATTTTTAAATAATGAGTAGAATATGTGCTGTGTCATTCTCACTCATTTTTGTAACCTCCTTTTAGAAGCGCATCTCAGGCCCCTTGATCTGGAGCCCTGCCATAATCATTGAGTTTTTGTGTCACAGGAATTTCACCATCCATTCTTTCGTTTTTTGGTAATCTTGTTTTGAGGTACTGAAGAATTTTAAAGTGTATTTCCTCTCTATTCCTTCAGCATATAAGAGATCACTTAATTTTAATTTCATAAGTAGTTGTGTATCCCACAAATAACGTTTACTAATATTGAGTGGTTTCTGTAAGTACTATGATACTCTTCCATTAATGATTTTTTAAAAAAGAAGATGAAGTTTTCTGCCATTGGATCCAGACCAGAAACCTGCTGGACCTCCATTCTCCTGGGGGCGTGTCTGGGTACGTGCCGTGGAGGTCACACAGTGACTTCTACCACCAGCCAGCAGCCTTCCTGTCTTTGGGACCAGACCAGAAGCCTGTAAAATCTCCATGCCCATGTAGAAGAATGTGTAAGCACTGTGGGGGATGTGCAGTGATTTACACCACTGGCCAGCAGGCTTGCTGCCATCAGGACCAGACCAGAAGCCTGCAGAACCTGCATTCCCATGTGAGAGAGTCTGGGTAAGCACCGCTTAGGTCGTGCAGTGACTTTCTTCACAGGCCAGCAGAACAGAAATGAGAAAAAATTAAAAAACCCCAGATACAAAGATTTACCACAGGGGAATCCAGCAATCACCAGGGCTTTCTAAGCTGGTAACAAAAGCAGATCTAGTAAAATGGAAATCAGAACTGATCTCTAAGATGAAAACAGAGGTACTGTCTGCAGTGAAAGATATGATTAAAGAAGAGATCAGGGACACAATAGAATCTGAGATAACAATAGCAATGGAACCTTTTAAATAGCTTCAAGCAGAGTTCCAGGTGATTAAAAATGAGAATAAAACTTTGTGAAGTAGGGTGAGTGAAGCCAAGGACCAAATTTCAGAATGAGGACAGGATCACAGCCAATGAAAAGGAAAAGAATAATCTATGGAAAATGGCAAGGGACCATGAAAAATTAATCCAACTGCTCCTAGATGATTCAAAGAAGAATAACATAAGATTGATTGGAGTCATTGAGAAAGCAAGAGACAGTGCAAACAAGAATATCTCAGAAAAAACAATGAAGGTCACAAACTCAAGTACCCACCAGAGTGAACTCATTGGGCAAGGCAAGAAACTGAAAGGAAAGGGGAAAAGCAAACAATAAGAATCAAGAATATTACACCATTGCAGGTATAAATTAGGCTATGTCAGTCATGACCATTAATGTCAATGGCCTCAATGCACCAATTAAAAGACACAGGCTGGCAAAATGAATTAAGAAAGAAGGCCCTACAATATGCTGCATACAAGAAACACACCTAATTCAGAAAGAAAACCATAGACTGAAAGTAAAAGGATGGAAAACAATTCTCCAAGTGACAGGAAACTGCAGAAAAGCAAGTGTGGGGCCAGGGATTTAGCTCAGTGGTTCCAGTGCCTGCCTTGCAAGCACAGGGGGCCTGGGTTCAATTCCTGGTAACTACATACAACAGTGTCGGGCATGGTAACTCCGTCCCAGCAGCAGTCAGTACTACATACCACAGTGCTGGTTATGGTGGCTCATGCCTATAATCCTAGCACTTGGGAGACAGAGGCAGGAAAGTTGCCAAGTTTCAGGCTGAGTTTGGGACCAGTCTGAACTACAAAGTGAGACCCTGTTTCAAAAAAAAAAAAAAAAAATTAACTATCCTATTTGCAGACAAAATTGATATCAAACCAAAACTGATTAAGAGTGACAAAGGATACTACATCCTTGTACAAGGAACAGTCCAAGGGAAAGAGATGGTATTCATAAATATTTATGCACCAAATTCCAGAGCACTCAACTATATAAAGCAATTATTATTGGAGTTGAATAGCCAGATGAGCACTAATACAGTAATAGTTGGGGACTTCAATACTCCCCTGTCACAACTAGACAGATTGACTGGACAAAGAAATCAATAATGAAATACTTAACTGAGCCAAACCTGTGAAAATAGATTTAATAGATGCCTACAGAGTATTTCACCCTACAAAGTCAGAATATACATTCCTAGCTATTCATGGGTCATTCTTCAAAATAGACCACATGCTAGATCATAGAACATGTTTAAGTAAATGCAAAGGAATTGAAGTTATCCCTGCATTCTGTCAGACCATAATGCCTTGAAATTGGAGGTGAATAGCAAAAGAAACTCCAAGATCCTCACAAGCACCTTGAAACTGAATAACACTCTGCTGAACAACCAGTGGGTCACAGAAGAAATTAAACAGTTTTTACAATTAAACAAGAACCTCAGCATAATGCATAGGAATTTATGGGACACAGTGAATGTAGTTCTACAAGAGAAATTCATAACTGTTATCACCTACAGCAGGAAAACAGAGCCAGCTCAAAAACAATCTAGTGCTGAACCACAAGCTACTAGAAAAAGAGGAGCAAGACAAACCCAAAGCTTGTACTCGGGAAGAAATTATAAAGATCAAAGCAGAAATTAACACAGTGGAGACTAAGAGAATGATACATAAAAATCAGCGAATCAAAGAGTTGGTTTTTTGAAAGGATAAACAAAATTGACAGACCCTTAGCCAACCTTAACAAGCAAAGGAAGGAAGAGGCTCAAATTCATGATATTAGGAATGAAAAGGGGGAAATTACCACAGGTCCAGCAGAAATCCAGAGAGTAATAAACACCTGCATTGAAAATCTGTACTCCAATAAGATGGAGAACATGGAAGAAATGGATAGATTCCTAGAAACTTACGAACTTCCAAAGTTGGACGAAGAAAATATAAAATTGTTAAACACTGCAATATCAATCTCTGAAATTACAATGTAATAAAAAACCTACCAGCAAAGGAAAGCTGTGATCCTGATGGCTTTACTGCTGAATTCTATGAAACTTTCAAAGCAGAGTTAACACCACTACTTCTCAAACTCTTTAATGAAATCAAAAGGGAAGCAGTACTCCCAAATTCATTCCTGCAAACAACCATTACATTCATTCTAAAAGGAGAAAAAGACCCAACCAAAGAAGAGAACTACAGGCCAGTCTTCCTAATGAACATCAGTGCAAAAATCCTCAGTACGATACTAGCGAACAGAATACAGAGAATCATCAAAAGATCATACATCCGGACTAAATTTGATTCATCCCAGGGATGCAAGGATGTGTTCAACATATGTAAATCATCAAACGTGATACACTATATTAACAGACTCAAGGCCAAAAACTATATGGTAATCTCAATAAATGCAGAAGAAGTATTTGACAAAATCCAACACTCATTCATCATCAAAACCCTATGAGGCTGGAGATTTAGCTCAGTGGTTCTGGTGCCTGCCTAGCAAGCAGAAGGTCCTGTGTTCCATCCCCAGAAACCACATTCAACAGTGCCAGTTGTGGAGACTTATGCCTGGAAGCATAACACTCAATAACCACATTCCACCATGCTGAGTGTGGTGGCTCATGCCTGTAATCCCAGCACTCAGGAGGCAGAGGCAGGAGGATTGCTAAGTATGAGGCTAGCCTAGGCTACAAAATGAGTTCAGGGCCAGCCTGAACTACAAAGTGACACCCTCTCTCAAAAACACTAAAAAAAAGGGCTGGAGATTTAGCTCAGT